>VMBQ01003496.1:0-28002 GCA_007657795.1 Dreissena rostriformis
GTCCAGGAAGTGACACATAAATGAAATATGATTTCATTGAAAATCAGTATTGATGACACAAGTTATTTAGAATAATATACTATATAGCATAAATCATAACATGTATGTGACATTGGTTTGTGTTGGTTCTGAATAATTATTGTCTGTC
Organism: Dreissena rostriformis; assembly: GCA_007657795.1. Taxonomy (NCBI): domain Eukaryota; kingdom Metazoa; phylum Mollusca; class Bivalvia; order Myida; family Dreissenidae; genus Dreissena; species Dreissena rostriformis. The sequence goes on from VMBQ01003496.1 coordinate 149, forward strand.
ATTTTCCAGAAGTTGACTTAAACACGCCATGTACTAAAACTTGGCCAATTATTGGGATACCATGGACTTGAAGACCTCATAGAGCCGTGGCCACAATCCCACCACTGATGACCTGGTAAACAAAAAAATAAAAAAAACTACTCAACACCTGAAGTTCTGCAATTGTTCAGATGTTCTGAAACACCCTTTTAAGTCACGTAAGGTTTGTAACGATTCTTATTCTTGTCATTTCAATTTCATTCATTTAAGCTACATGCAAATCCTTCAAACAAATGTATTGTTTAAATTAAATGCATGGACATTAGTCTGTATATACATTGCAGTATAAATACTGCATACGTTTTACACCGGCCTTGGAAATAGTGGAGCCTTTAATTTTAACTAAATTTGTTAATGGAATAGAAGATTTGTTCTATTTTTTGAAAATAACCTGAGGTTTTGCCCACCCTCCCCACACTCGTGAAGTAGCCCAACGTCCATACCGGAAACAAACGTCTTTAAATGCGAGTGTTCTAGAGCCGTCCGATTTGGTCGTCCGAGAACTCATCAAACGGGTCCAGATTCATACGCAATGTGCCCGAGAATAGAACTGGATCCTGGAATTATGAAATTATTATGAAATATAATTTGCTTATAAGAAAATAAAGAAACAAAATAGTTTTGCACTTTTGATGCATAGTCAAATGGAAAAAAAACATGTTTGGCGAGTTAGATTATACTATGCTTCGCTCAGAATCGGGATTGTATTTTTACGTTGTGTTTTAAGCATGTGTTTATTCTTTGTGTTATAAAAATTTAGCGACGATCATGTTAGAATTTACAATATACCAGTCTCAAAATGAATGGTGTCAAAACTGGTATTGTTAATCTCGTTAACAATCTAGCGATTGCTGTGTTCGTCTGTGCAACGCGGTATAAAAAGACATCAATAGTAAAATGAATAAGACATATTTCACGACGACTTTTGAAAAACAACTCTGAAACCAAAGTATCTCCCATTAATGATGGTAAAAAAAACTACAACTTCCATGCACTTTATTTTGCTCTCAGTACAGTATTTGTGTCGATCCGCGGTAAAGTATTCGATCGAGTGCGTCAACAACGGTTTGGTTTTCAAGGTTTTTCGATCGAATTAGGACTAGCATCATATGAAAAGCGCTATTAAGGGCAAGTACTTTTATGAAACCTTTTCCTGTGGTAGAATGGTTAGCTTGGACCTGAGGTCGTGCAGACCCATGTCGGAGATCCTGTGGTTGTCAATGACGATGCTGCCGCTGACCGCCTCGATCAACCGAAAGTGTGCAACCGTGAGGGAGGACTTGCCAGCGCCTGTACGACCAACGATACCTACCTGAATAACCAAGATCTTACAACATTATAAAGTCGGTGGAGAACCTTTTTCTAGAAACTTTCGTTACTATGTGACAGCTCGTATACCAGTTGGCTTGATATTTACAAACGCAAACTTGAACATGCTTTTAACATACGAGTCTAACCTTACTTACGAGAGATTATTAAAACGATTTAGAACTTGGGTTGTGTAATTTTGTTCCCGCTTATTTATTACAGTCATTATACAGATAAAAAAGCGGATGGTACAAACACACTATCTCCTGATTATCGTTCAGGAATTTCATTAAATCCATTTCCGGAATAACACATTTTTGGCCAAGAAGGTTCGTGTAAAACATATCCGCTGGTTGTCGGAAAAAAATACTATATTTGTAACATTCCAACATTTTTAACACTTAAGCAGAACTAATGAAGTAATGTGTGATCCTAAATATATTGTGTGAGCATCTTGAAGATGCCGTAGATTTATACGCGTGTTTGCTCATACCCGTTCGCCTCCGACGATTTCACACAAAATGCCCTTGGGTACAAGGTCTAGTCCTTCCCAGTATCGAGTGGTGTAGTTATTGAAGCGGACATAACCTCGGTCCGGCCAATTTGCGGGCTGGCGTTTTTGTTCTATTCTCCACTCGGCCTAATTTACAACACAAGTAAAACCACAAACTTAAAATATAAGGGCGTTTAAATGACAAGCCGCCTTTCTAAATGAGTGATAAATAACAGACAAACTGTTATTTAAACATACATCGTATATTCACACAATGTACATTATGGTGAGGTCACAAAATGTGTCCTCATGCCAACTTAGTTATTCACATTTTGTTCAGAAGCATTTGCTTGGCACAAATACCACTTTTAGTACGGGGTTTTGCCTTCACTTCTCTATAAACGTTATACGTTTGTACGATGATTGAGCACATGCCTGTTATCACAACTGATTGCGCTACCTCAGTGGCTTCCTCGGTGTATTCACGACCTCTCTCCACGGAAACGACGTTTGTTTCAACGTCACTAGTGTTACGCACGAGGAAATTCAGAGCACCCGTTACCTTTTAGAAAGATCCACAGTGTATTTATTTTTACATATTTTTATGTATTGTGTACTTTTAAGTTTGAAAGAAATTGACAGTTTGACACTTGTAAACATTTGTCAATCACTTTCATAGCATGAATGCAAACAGCACAAACTTACAATTATATAGAGTGACAATAATTGATGATCGATGAAATCTGGACAGAATACAATCCAATACTTAGGATCATCGAACAAGAATGTCAGAATGTCGTCCATTATCCTTTTTAAAGAGGCAATCTTATTGAACATCTACAACAAAGAACCAATCGAACAAACAATATGCCAGTAAGACTTTGTACAACTTATAAAGTTTTTGTTCATGAGTGACTCAATCGTTTATCATTTTTATGTTAAAATGCTTTGTTTCATGTATCGTCATGCATTGGATAAGCAATGTGTCACTTGCTTTGAACGAAAAGTTCAGCCGATGCTAACAAGCATTTTGCTCACAATAGTGTAGAATTATTACATATGCTTAGCGTTATGTATCAGTTCTAAATAAAACGTTGTCTACCTGCAATGCGTATGCGACGGAGAGACCCACCAGTCCACCATTGTTGTCATGGGTAACTACAACGAAAATGGCGGCGGAAAACACGATCTGATTACCCGAAAACTCTAGACAGAACCCCAACCATCTGTTATAACAGCGTTTGTGAGGTATGCACTAGTCTCTCAACTTCTCTTCAAATATCAGATACACAGTAACAAAATCACCTCAAAGTGTAGACCTGTACGAATCATTGATATGTGAATATTCATATCAATGGTTAAAATGTTAATTGATACATTTTATGGCTAATATTGTACTCTTCTACTACGGTATTTCAATTTCTCAAGAAATTAGCTCAAATAATACACCATTTGTGATCCCAAAAGAAGGGTTTTGGGGAAAACGGCAACGCAAAAGTCAAAATTACTTAAAACAATATTTAAAACAACAACAATATAATTATAATGTTTAAGGTAATTATCACATAACATATTCACCTATGAGAGGCTATGCCAGCGAAGTAGAAGACCATGTTCTTGTCCACTTTGTCTTTGGATTCCTGGAGAAAACGTTGCTGAAAACCGTAGCCACGGATCGTACTTGCGCCAGCAATGCAAAACAGAGGACACCACTTGTCGTATCGTGTTCAGATGTCTTTTGAGCAATAGAGGGGGGGGGCGATTGCCTTAAATCTTCTTCAGTTGTGTTGGAGAATGCAATATATTGCCAACTTGTTTTTCTTATATTAATAAGGGAAGAAGTGTCATTTGATTGATGTCAAAAGATTGTCAGGAAAATCATCATAAAAACATAACAAGTAATTGACAAAAACAAATCCCTCCAGCATCCGTACCAGCTATAATCTCTCCAAAGTGACTGTAGACAGACGACCTGGTGGTGGACTCGATACGCTTCAGTTGACGTGACGTTGGAATGACGTCTTCCTCTGTGTTCTTCTGAATATATTATGCAACAGTTCAATAAAGACACGTGTGTAAATCAACTTCCAGAGTCACTTCCAACAATTAAGCAGGCGCTCAAGTTCAAAATGTTTCCCGCCATAAAACAGGACTACACGTCAATACAAACAACCCACAGACGCTCAAGTGCCCAAGATGACGTCTTTATGGTCATTGGCGGAACGGACACTTCAGAGTATTCGGGCACCGGCATGCGCTGCTACAGCTTCCTGCGTCGAATGCGGTTTTCCGTGCCGTCCCTTCAGCAGAATGTCGATCCTCATTACGCTGTATGCGACTACGGAGACGACATTTTCGTGTCCGGCGGTCAGTATCACAGGGAAGCTTTTCACAGATTTTAGTCCGCCACATGCTCCTGGGTCGCCTTGCCGCAGCTTCCGTCAGGGCGTTTTCAGCACGCGATGGCGTCCGTCACTGATGTAATATACGTCGTAAACGGTGACGGCAGCGTTGATATTACGCTTATCTACGGATATAGTCCGGCAGAAAAGTGGCCATTTTTCACTAAACCCGACATTGAGGTGTATAGTAAATGTTAAAGTGTTTTTTTGTTAGGGGACATGTAACTGACGAAGAATCCAAAAAATGCCGGGCTGGTATCTTTGAGGGTTTTGAGAAATTCAAGATGGCGGCCATTTTCAGTTGTATTTGTTCAAACATATAGATATGCATGTTTTATGTATTATAATGGCATTTTGATACTGTTATACATTTAAATATGAATATAGATGTGCAAACGTGTGTTATATATTTAAAAAATGAAGTTGGCGTTCAAAATGGCTGCCAGAATCAAGATGACTGCTAAAATATTGCTCCTAAAAGCAAGATCATATCCAAATCTTGCATTAGAGTAGCAATTAAGTGTTTAATAAGTGTTCGATAAAAAGGAATTTCAATAATACATATGCAGAGTTTAGTATAACAAGAACAGATCTACCTTATCCTTTCTTTGTGTACAGAAACAGCAACTTCCTCAAAGGTACGATTTGTGTAGAGAAAAAATACCGGTGTCATAAATGTCATAAAGGACATTATATATCAATTTACACACCATAATACGTATAATTCAATCTTTGTTCACCAAAGTTACGATAAGGTCACATTTTTCAAACATCATGGTATGAGGTAGTAAGCATACTAGTTTAGCTCCTGTTGTGAATTGTTGTCTAGCATAGAGAGATTTTCTAATGCTAATACAAGTGCAATTCCCATATTTGTATTTCATACCAACACTTAAATAACGCAATTAAGTATTATTCTCCATCTTTCCTTTTTCATCAACAAAGTAAGTTATCTAACGGGCATGTTTTGTCTGCTCATTGATATACTGTCTTATTATGTCAACCTGAACCTTTCGACAAGCGCAAAATATAGTACATGGTAGTCGCACTTGATTACATGAGCACCGAAGTGTTAAACATGGGATTTCGCGTGTACACCCACATTTGATCTTTTTAAGCACATTGAGTGGAGCTAAAGCAACATTTGATGCTACTGTAATGGGTAAAACGGTGTTTGACGCCTCGTCCTTTCGCCATTTATAATCACATGGATTCAGATCTGGGGTGGGTGAGGTCTACATCTAATGCGTGTTTCCATATACAAGCCTGTATGTGAGCACGTTTCGCATTTTCATAGAATGCTTCCGTGTTTGGTGGCAAGCTTGCATAGCCTTTACCGACTTGCCAACCCGGGCTGTCCAAAGGGTTTGTAATGTAATAGAGACATTTCCTCTGTATCAGGCTTTCCATTACAAGCTGAGACAAATCTGGTCGCATCCTTTGCAACTTCTTTCATACAAGCTGTCATATCGTCTAACAGTCTGATGGAGTTGTCTGCGTTCAGTTTCTTAATAACTGTACCCTTACCAATACCAAAATATCCAGCCACAGTGTCACATCCAGAGATGAGCGTGATCAGACAGCAAGTCGGTCGCAGTATTTCTATGGTTTTGGGTAGTTTTGCGAATGTCTATTACTGCTTTTTCTCTCACTGGTGATTCCTTGATTACCAATAATGGAAGTTTTAGGACAACATAGTAATGCAATAACAAAACAAACACGTCTGTATCATCGGCTACCACAGACATGCCAGTGTGTTCTGCTTCTACAGCATCAGCCATTTGCATTATCATAATAACGTCAGATTCTTCGTGGGTTGTATTTAAATCAGCTCGATTGATTATGACAAATTTATATATTTCAGTGGGCGTATAATTATCTCCTGTAACGACCAACGTGTGTGTTTGAGTGCAAAAGAGGTGACATTCTTTATCTGTGCATAAAGCTTTGAAAATCAGAGAGATCAGCTGTTGTTTGTTTCTCAGTGACACCTAGTATAACATTCTGTGGTGGTAATGACATGTCACCCGTTAGTTTGTACAACCTTAAAACATTTGATTATCTACCTGACCTCGCCACATTTTTGGTGCTTAACTTCATGTATCGGTCAAACACTAAGTAGACATCACATTTATTCAGCTTTTGCCTTATATAAGACTTAAAGTTGCCAGTGAATGACATACAGTACAGCAGATCAATATATTACTGAACATGTGACCTGGCTTTCAATGTGCCGCTCAGACACTTCTATTTTAATAGATTCTTTAGCACCGATTTGGTTTTTCCTATTCTGAGTTCCCCTGTTTCAGTAAACATATCAGTAGGTACTGGAGCCAATTCATGGTTTAGTATATGGTTAATTTCAATTTCCCTAGAACTAGCTTGTAAGCCAATCACTCTTTTTAATAAAAATCAGATTGACGTCATACACTTTGGTGTCTGCAACCGTTATGCGCTTTATAGACACAACCTGGGTTTCAACCTTTCTAGATATTGACCCATAACAATTGTCCGGCCATGAGTTTTCAAATTCCATCATTTGGGTGTTACCAATATATATTGCTTCATCAACATTAGCAGACGTGGGTGCTATTGTTCAAGTCACAATGTTCACTAGACAGGGCGGGGGCTTGCTTGGATCCAACGGATCAATACATTCTGTCAACTTTCTCTGAATACTTGCTTTATCATTGGCATCTGCAATAATCCTTCCCCGCTTTTCGTCTTTGTGCTGTTCATCAGTGTCCACTTAATTGGCACTGCTCATTTTTCTCAGATCTCCTTCCATCCTGCTGCAAATATTCAGGCTCAAACTCCAAACCGTGAGAGTTACATGTTTTAATGTTGAACCTATAATTCCCTTCTTGCCATGGCCATATCTCATACAAGTTGTTTCTATGAACATGTCCTCCATATGGCATTCCATACCCCCAGAACATGTCTCATAACGTGCTCACCCTTGCGCTGTCAGGCATTTTGTCCATTCATCTTAGATAATAGAGGCCGTATCTCACGTAGTTTGGGTGTGCAGCGGCAAAGAAGTATGGTAGTAAGAGTTTAACTGATGCCAAGTGCAGCGGCCCATCACCTTCTCGTTCTGCTCGGACATACATCATTATCAGGAAAACTGCGTAAATCAAACAATCAATCCACAATTTAGACGTTCGGCTGGCAGATGCTATGTTGTTAAGATACATTTCTTGATCATCAAATGTCTGAAAATTATTTTCAGTGAATACCTTGCGCAACAATTCCTCTGTCACTATTCGTAATACCCGTACATTCTGTGGATATTTCTTCCCATTAGGAGTTTGGAGACTCCAGAAAATGTTGACTCAAGCAGCTATTCCAAACCACTATTTGCCATAAGCGTTCCCACTGACCCCACACAACTCATCAGGAAGTGCATACCACCGAGACGTAGTATTACATCATGGAATTGCTCTGGGTATGCTTAGATAATATTGACTGCAACTCTATATAGCTGTAGATCACCTGTACACAAATTGAAGTGCTGACCATCCTGTGATGATAATACTTTAGCCTTTTGTTGAGATGTATTGATCGTGTTTGGGTCTGAAGGTTTAATATAAACAGGCAAATAATCTACATTTGTCTTGGTCTGACTGTATGCCCCTGCTCTCGGCACAACCGCGTATTATATCCATTGTATTCAGGACATGACTCTGCGGTAAGTGTATCTTGCAGAAATCCAAGGTCAGTTTGCTTCGCATGATTCGCGGACACAACCATTTTCGTCAGATATTTCAGTGGCAAAAACTGTTTTTGTGCCATTTCTACTGGCATCTGTGGTTTCTTCGGTCCTTGAGAACGCTCAATATCAATTTCATACTCTATCGGCTTTGCCATATCTGATTTTGGTGTTCGTTGTATGGTCTCGCTAACATCAATCTTTAAACATTTTCCGTTTATCAAAGGGAAGTTACTTGTGTAAACTATTATTTATTGTTTAAGGAGCATAATTAAGAATAATAATTAATGTATTTGTGTAGTTCATGCTTACCCGATGAAAATCAAACGGGTGTAAGTCATTTGTGCTGAGCGAATATGAGTACATGATGTTCGCACCTAGTGTATTATGCAGTACTTAGTATGTAATTTATGGTTTCTTAGTTTCCTTGTTCATGTATAGGTAAAATAATACATTTAAGGGATATAAGTGGATAATATTGGATGGTCTTTACAAAATATCATTCAGAAAGACAATTAGTTCAGTTTGTTTAGCATGAAATTCCGATTCAATGTAGTGGAGTGGAATTTTAACTGCAATTATTTGCATAAGCGACCATTTTGGCAGCCATCTTGCGTATACTCTGGACTTTGATTTCAATTAATTCACTTCCAAAACATTAATCATCATAACATCATTCTATTTTAGGCTAAAGCGATCCAAAAAAATGGATTAAGTCATGATTATAACTCCACATACGTTAAATTGAAAACGGCGGCCATCTTGGACGCCATATTGGATTTCTCAAAACCCTCAATGATTCCAGCCCGGTATCATTTGGTTTCTTCATCAGTAACATGACCCCTAACAAAAAAAAAACTTTAACATTTACTATACACCTCAATGTCGGATATATATGTCATTTTCTGCCGGACTAATATAACGTTGTAACCGGAAGTTGGAATGAGTATTGTGAGATGCCGGACCGCATCCCCTATGCTCACGCAGTTGCCTTTAACCAAAGTATTATAATATACGGAGGAAAGACCACTGAATCCAATTAATCAGATAACGTGCTTACCTTCGACACGTTCAGGAACCAGGTGACGCGGATAACGTCTCTGACGCTACCGGGGCCGGGAACCAATACGTTTATGTCCGAAAGCAGCGTTTACATCATTGGAACCGACGGAACGGTAACCATAGTGACAAACGACATCGAAAAACTCGGGGTTAGGACTATTGAAAACTTCAACCCCAAGAGGTTCGCTTCCGTTCAATTACGGGGAATATTGTACATCAAATCATGCTCTCCAAACTCAAGCGGCTCCTCATCCGAGTCTCCAAAGATACTTGTGGTAGATACGTCCAAGAGTATGAACCTCATTGAAACGATTCCGGTTCCCCCCGTTTCTCCGCGCGTTGCCCCGTGGCTGGGAAGCGGAACCAGGCTCGCTTCGGTGAAAATCTAGATAAGAATGCACCATCTAAAGGAAATGTAGTGTCGCATGCATTGGAACCTTGGCAGTAAGTGATCAACAGACTGTTCACGAGCCTATTCGGAGTTATGTAAAGCTCTCTAGCAAATTAGACACGAACTTCTTCAAAAATATACACTTCGATTGAAGAAATAAGTATATATGAGGGATTGTTAATTGTGTACATTGGTAAAATAATGTGCAGCATGTACAGTAAAATATGTTCAAACGCGTTCGGTAGTTTCATGAAAGGTCGCTGCATTGTTAATTGTACACATGTCACATATCAAGGACAATCGCGGTTTCAAGCACACGCATGACGCTTTTAATTAGCGTGATCTGTGATCTGGTAAGATCAATGTTTATATTAATTATATTAAACAGATCAACCACAGAATAGTGTGTGAATTGTCACTTTTAGTCTTTTAAAATTGTTAAAAACATTATGATTTGCTAGTACATGTGCATACATAAGATTCACAAAATACATTCATATTACTTCGCCTTTGGAAAAAATAAGCCATAAACAACAATATAACAAGCTTTAAAAAGTTATATTGTAAACAAAACATGTAAATAAAGTTAATTAACTCTTAATTCTATAATTTATATTTCAGCTATGAAACTCATCAAGAGCTCCAGGCGTTAAAACATGAACCAGGACACGCTGGAAGCACTCATGAGGGTGCATGCAGATGGACCACCACTCCAGGATTACAAGGCAGAAGGGGCTATCCACCACTGGATGGACTGTGGACATGGGACACGCCACCTCGCAGGCCACAAGATCTCATCAGCTACTGACTAGTTAATAAAGTCGTTGTTGTATTGTACTGGATTTTGTGATATAAACTAAATATGTTCAAAGTACATCTAGTGTTCATAAGCATTATTTGTACACAACTTTGAGGTGTATAGTCAGTGTATGTCAATGACATGTAATAATGCATACACAACTTGGACAATTAAACAGAATTATATTTTTGGAATGTTATGTCTGAATAACTTTTAAAATACATATTCTTTTCTTTGATGTCCCTGTCCACCGAAGATTATTCAATACATGCTGATATGATATAATTTCTTATGAATGAAAATGAATAAATAAAATAAAGAAAAAAACTTGCCTTTTATCATTTTGTAGGTAAATTTTATGGGCTACCAAATATTTTTACTGGTAGCCCAGTGGGCTACCTGGAAAATAAGAAATGTGTCGGACACTGCTACAGAAAACCCAACAAGGGCTGTTTGAAAAACATGCATGCCCCCCATATGGGCTGTCAGTTGTAGTGGCAGCCATTGTGTGAATACGTTTTTTGTCACTGTGAACTTGACATTTGACCTAGTGACTTGAAAATCAATAGGGGTCATCTGCCAGTCATGATCAATGTACCTATGAAGTTTCATGATCATAAGCCTAAGTATTCTTGAGTTATCATCAGGAAACCATTAAACTGTTTGGAGTCACTATGACCTTAACCTTTGACCTAGTGACCTGAAAATCAATAGGGGTCATCTGCCAGTCGTTATCAATGTAACTATGAAGTTTCATCGTCCTAGGCGTAAGCATTCTTGAGTTATCATCCTGAAACCATTTTACTGTTTCGAGTAACTGTGACCTTGACCTTTGACCTAGTGACCTGAAAATCAATAGGGGTCATTTGCCAGTCATGACCAATGTACCTATGAAGTTTCATGATCCTAGGCCCAAGCGTTCTTGAGTTATCATCCGGAAACCATCTGGTGGAGGGACGGACGGACGGACCGACATGTGCAAAACAATATACCCCCTCTTCTTTGAAGGGGGGCATAAATATATTTAAAACACTATGAATACATGTATACATATCCAGAGGTGACATTAAATTATCAAAACCCAAAAATTGTTTTGCCCATTAAAGAATTTTAAGACTTGTCACTGACAAATACTAGGAGAACTAGGAGCTTTTTGTAAAAACTAGGAAAAAGTAGGAGACTTAAAAAAAAACTAGGAAAAACAAGGAAAACTAGGAACGCTGGAAAGACTGCGTTATGGGAAAACTGAGCTTAATGTATATGCGTTAAGTGTCATCCCACATTGGCGTGTGCAGTCGGCTAACAAATAAACATACACCTTCAAACTAACAGCTGCCATGTGATGATTGAAAAACAAATGAAAACTGTATTTAAAACATTTCACACATATTAAATTTGGTCGGATTTCTTTATTCCAATGAATAAGTGATAATACTTATTAAAAGGCACTTTAAAATAATAATTATGCTATGCCAATACCCTTAACACTTTCTCATAAACAAATCTCATTATAAAATCATTAACATATTAACTACATAAAATAAACCATGTATTGCCGACAGATTATATATATCACAGCAAGTTTTGGCGAGAGTTACAAATGTGTATTACATTACTTTACTTAATTCATTTTATTAAAGCCATATCTAATGTAATTGGATGGCTTACTTTTAAGAATGGTAAGTGTGCATTTGAATAAATATAGACATGTATTTAAAAATCTTGTTAACACATAAAAAGTACATTTTTCACAGTTATAAACATACAAATAAAGATACTTACGAAATACTTTTAGTGACCATATATTTACATCATGTATGGGCATTGTCATATATGTCTACAGAAATTAAGACATTGTAATGACAAAAGAAAAATTACTCTTGAAATAAAAAACAAAAAACTCAACATTTAACAAAAGACACATATCACAATGTCTATAGTTCATTGAGAGCTTCCACAGTTTCGGACAAACCTCGTCTAAAGAATAAATGCGAAAAAGATTGTCCAATCAGCATTATTTAATTTATCTACTAAAAAATCTTTGACATAACAGTATACTCCTTTGGAAAACAAACACACGTTAATGTTTATATGTACATAACGACATTGATGAATAAAAGTCCATCACAAAAGAAGTTTATTGTTTTAACCGTTTGTGCTGGGTTTTTTTGTTTTGTTTTTTGTTCACAATTTTTAAGATAGATCTATAATTTTGTCAATTGTTGCTGTTCCTTTTACCCTCAAGGCAGAAAAAGGAATCAGCTCAATGTCTGTGCATGAAATGTTTTAATGAACTGATAAATATATCTTATCTTTTTTAGCACATACTTGCACTTCATATATGTAAACTTTTATTAAAATAAACTCTTTATATGCCCTAGTTAAAAAACAAGAACATATCCTTCATAAAAAAATGCATAAGTCAATGTTCATATTTATTTCTTGAATAAGATATCTTGTCATCTTTACAAAAAGAAGTATATATTTAATCCAACAAAAGTTCAAAACAATGAGAATCTCCACGCATAATTGCATATGCACATAATGCATTAAGAAAAGGGGAACAACTCCCCCAAATACTGTTTGTTAGATAGGTATTGAATTAACTCCCTTGTTCAGAAAAAACTGGTCTTCAGTTGACAACTGTTGGGCGCTGTGAGTCTATCCGTGCTGGAATGTTCTTAAACCTGGAAGTATAACAATGTCTTATGTGAAAAAGAGCACTTTAATACAAAGACAACAAATACATCACTACGCGTGAAAAAGACCCCTGGGTTTGATCTCATAATGTAGTTAAGATTGATCGCAATTGAAACAAGAGATGTGTTTGTCAGAAACACAATGCCCCCTACTGCGCCGCTTTGAAATAAAATTCCTATTTATCATTTGGCAGGTATAGAAATTATTTCCCTTTAAGCTTATTACTTTCCTTGGATTTAGTTTTTTGACCTTTGACCTTGGAAGATGACCTTGACCTTTCACCACTTAAAATATGCAGCTCCATGAGATGTTATGACCAAATTTGAAGTTTTTGGACGGACGGACAGACAGACGGACAGTTCAAACTACTATATCCTTTAGGCACCTGGTCGATTTTTGCAGCGAAACTCTGTAGCGTATTGAAACGTATACAATTTTTCTCTTCTCAGAACCGGGGCTTTTTTTAAAGGTAACATCTACAACGTTGTTAAACGTGCACGTTTTTCACAATTGTCAATTCTTTGTAAATGTAGACAAAAGAAGAACTGTAACGTATTTTTACGAACTTTGTCAATAGCAAATAAACCTCTGTAACGTATAAAAACGTATTTTTGAAAAACGAACTTTGTCAATAGCAAATAAACCTCTGAAACGTATTTTTGAAAAAAATCAATACAGATCAATATACAATATTACACTTGATCCGTTGCATGATTTGATCTTTTTTGCCAAAACGTTGTCATATTAACATTCGAAATGCAGAACTTTCTTAAGTTTATACCAAAAACATGACAGAAAATCATTGTTTTCAAAATTATATATACCACTCATTTGCTTTTTTAAAATGAATTTTGAGCATTTAAATATTTATTGATTTTAACTCTCAATTATAAACCATAAATGGTCGAAACTTTATTTGACAAGTTTATAGTCAACAGACTGTATATTGAACATTCGAATGTGGCAGTCTTATTTTAATTTTTGTCTTTGATTAAGTTTCAGTTCATTTACAAACATTGATAATTGTAGTTTTGAAGAAAAAAAGTTTAAGGATTCCTACGCCTTATAGGGGTTTGAAACAACGACATTTGTATGCGTTCTATAACGTTGTAGTCGTTCACTGTAAAAATCGCCCCCGTTTTGAGGAGAGAAAAAACGTGTACGTTCTAATACGTTACAGGTGTGCAAAGGATAAGCCACCCTACCGGGGGCATACAAATAATGTTATGAGTGAAGGCAGAAAACATGTGATGGGTATTGAATTTAAATAAGCTATTGAATGACGCTTAAAACGCTTGAACTTCAAACACTGGCATATAGTATTTTTTAATGAGTCAAAGTCAATCCCGACAACAAGAACAAGGGCCCAAAGGCCATGAGGTGCTCACATGAGACCCTTAGGAACTCAACTATTCGGAGATGGTAGTGTTCACAAGGTTTCACAATAGATTTCCATTGAACACTGCCCCATTACCTAACCGCCATGTTTCTGAACAAAACCCAATGATTTTCAAAATCAGCCCACATATTATTACAAAACATTTTTTTCATGTTTTGAGAAAGTTTCATGTTTCAAACAGTATTTATAGTTGACATTAAGTCTGCTATGGAGAATTATAATAGTCAAGGAGCTGGCAATGTAACATTCTGATTTGTCAATACCAGCTTGAGAGCTCTTTTATTCACCGAGCCGACCCTTGAAGCAGACATACCTGGTCATCTTGAACACTTCTTTCTCCCCTGGTTTCTGCAGTCGAGCCTCGCGCAATCTCTGGGTCTCCGTCTGTCGGACAGCAAAACTGGTCTTAGCCTCAGAGGGCCGCGCTGAGTGCTCTGGATCTTGTCTGAAATACAAAATTGTTTTTGTTGTATTTTTACATAGCCTTAAATTCCTCTAAACAATGTGTGTTTTTGTGTCTTTTAACAGATGTAAGCAAGTAAGGTACAATTGACAATTGAAATGTTCATGGTCAAGACTCAGGCTCTTGACTCTTAAGTTAAGAATTGTTAAACTCAACAAAAATCAAGGTTCCTATCTTGCATGGAATACAAAATTGTTCTTGTCATTTTTTTTTTTTGAATTTTAATGTTTAGTCATAGCCTGAAATTCAGGTAAAGAATGCATGTTTTTTGTGTCTCTGTGTTTTTTTCACACTTTTCAAAAAGAATTTATATCGATATATTTGTATTCAAACATTTTAATAATTTGCAAGTTCTGTTACGGTCACTTTAGGTACCACAAAACATTTCACGGGTCAATTTACTTATCAATGTTATCTTTTGAAGTGTTTGCTGGAACATTTCAAAATAAGCTTTACAAATGTGTGTTAAGTGTTGTCCCAGTCTAGGTGGAAAGTGTCCTCCCTGATGAGCATCGGCAAACTGCACAGGCTAATCTGGGACAACACTTTATCCACATGCATTCACCATAGTAGATAAAATGTTTTCAGACAGATTTTAGATATATATTTTATGCATGACTGTAAATATTCGACGCTCAAAAAATAATTTTGGTGATTAAAAGACATTAGAGTAAATACGGTAAACACCCTCTTTAAAAAAAGGTAAGGACCACAATCAGGAGGGGTTTTTACCGAAAATAAGGTATTTCTCCTAGTACAGACAAGTAATGACCACAATCTGGAGAGGTTAATTAGATAAAAAAAAGTTATTTCTCGTACTGCAGACTAAGGTACAAACTCCAGGACACCATTTTGGTTCATTATATGGACCAAGAGAGGAAAATGGCAAATGAATTTCATGCGCATTTCACCAAATATTACCTTCTCTGATCTGAATGATGTACAGCAGTCGGTCGACCGAAGCTCGTGGTGTACTCGGACTGTGTTTGGTTGTCGGGCTGTCCCAGAATGCTCGTCATCTGATGGTGGCGAGTGCGGCCCACTTCCTGTTTGTCTTGCCAGGTTTTCAGGTCGTTTTGCCACTCGCGTTCGTACGCGTAGCCCAGCAGTTTGTTCATTTTAGGCTTATCAGAGGCTGCTGGTGAACCAGGCCTAGGGAATGATTGAAAAATGTGTTAGTCATACAATCTTATTAATGTAAAACCATTAATTTTGTTGGCATGTATTTTCCTCTTTGTGTAGTATCTGGATTTATCTGGATTGAGAAACAAACACAAATTTAAAAATGTCATACAATAGAATTTATTCGATACAATGTAATGTACTTAATCTTGCATTATGTGCAATTTTATACCCCCAAATTTCAATTTAAAAAGTTTGTGCACGTTATAAATAGATACAACCGATTGTGCAATAGTAAAATGGTCGGCAATTTGACAGTTTTCTTTATTAGAAAACGTTTTTCCTCCATTTTGGTAGTAAATAATCGGTTGCACGTGGTACATGGTTGCGAGTAATTCATTGTTAAATATTGTAAGTGTCATACAAACTTATTTATCGGATACAATTTATCAGCATTTATTATGTATGACATCTTACCATAGTATCAGTAACAAAATGTATGTTGATTTTTTTTATGGACATAGTTCTTATTGAACTGCATTCTTGTTTTGCAGAGCGAGGCTCAAATATATGTTGATTTTTTAATGGATATGTTTGTTTTTAATGCAGGTCATTACTATTTTTTAACTTATAGACAAACAATTGCCATCAATGCAACATACACAAATATTATTTGGATCAAACTGTAAGTCAAATGTACAGATATTAACTTAAAAAAACATAGTGTTTATTAAGGAAATTCTTGGAAACTTGTTAGACATAATATTAAATCAGGTATGTCGAATGAATACATGGGATATGATGTAGGATATAGGTTTAGAACGTGGTCTTTCAATACTGCTTGTTCAGTGGACATGCAAGTTTCTCAGAAAATCAAGTTTCCCATCACCAATAATAAGTGTCATTGGCCACTTGGCACCTGCTTATTTCCATCCTTGTTTTTTTTTTGTGCTTTTTTTCGTTCATTAAAATTAATAAGCCAGTTTTTTGGTATACTTATTTTACTTTAAATGATATAATACATATCTACAAGTACTTGTTGGAAAATTGGAAGTTTAAAAGAAACATTTTCATCCCAAAACTATGAAACTGTCCGATAAAGAAAAAAGGAGCTTGTCACTTTGATTCGGAAGTAATTGGTCTATGTAATATACACTTACACTTACACTTTAACAACAAGTTATAAACATACAAAAAGCCAAACATTACAGTAGAAGCAATCTTAATTCAAACAAAAACAGACATGTTGATTGAAAGCAACGAATTACAGAAGAAGAGTTCCAACTTGAAACAAAAAACGCCCGTTGAAAGGTATGGGTTACATTGAAATGATGATTATAATGATGTATTAATTTGTTGTACAAACGATGGGACAGAAAATAATAGATACCAAAAGAAACATGGACATGCCATGAAACGAGGTATTCAACGTTTAACATTATAATCTAGTTTAATGAAAACAATTAATGTGCATTCTCAAGTTAGGTCTGCAAGAAAGATACCAACACACAAAGTTTCAGTTAATACATCCATTGAAAATGAAATAATTGAGCAATAACTGTTTTTCTATTTAACAAAAAGTGACCTTGAATTTTATCTAACTGGCTCGAAATGCCATTCCAAGCTTGGTCTACATGACAGAAACCTTTACACAAAATGTCAGTCAAATACCTCCATTCTTTTTTTCTATACTAGTATACTACACTTGATATTTCTATACTCGATCTACCCTGACTAGAGATGCCGTAAGTGTTCCCCATTTGTTTTCAATGGGTATACAAAAAGGCATATACATTGTCCTTTGTATAACAACAATGCCAATTAAAATGTCAAAATCAAGCGACAAACAAAAATGCACATCAACTCAAACACATATAATTTACCCTTCTTCTTTTCTAAAACAAATTTAAAAAAATGACCCCAAGCAATCGATGAAAGCAGTTTTACACTTAACCCACAGGATATTGTTTGATATTGTTCAATATTGTGAAAATAGTGAGTTCAGCATGAAACTATTGTAACTAACATGAAGATTATAAGTGGGTACAACAGTTTTGCACTTTTGTAAAGTATAAATTGTAACTTAATCACTACAAGCTCAAATGCATTAAAAAAACTTAGGCCTATTAAGGCACTCTTGAGTCCATTTCCTGGATAGAACCAGTACTTAACATCTAAAAAGACAATCCTGAGAACACTCACTGACTTGGGATTGAACCCGAGCCCTCTAGATCGCTAAGTGGAAACAATGAGCCCGTTCTATTAAAACTGGGCTTAATGCATGTTGAAGTGAATCTTCCCAGACTAGCCTGTGCAGTCCGCACGGGCTAATCAGGGACCACACTTTCCACCTAAACTGTGCAAACTGCAGGCTTATCTGGGAAGACACTTTGCGAATATGAATTAAGACCAGTTTTCCCAGAACGCGGCTACAATAATCACTATGCCACATTGTAGGATATTAAAGTTTTGCTTACATGGGGAGAAACTTCAGGGGTCGAGGGCCACGGCCAGGGTTTTCCTCCGCTGACTTTAGCCTTGGGCGACGAGGGGGCTTCGCACTGCGCACTCCGTAACCTAGCAACAAAAAAAGGGTCAGTGTCAACAATTAAACAAGTCTGACATTTATACATTAATGAAATTATGTAAATGTCCATGCCATTTCAAGCTGTTCAACTCTAAATGTCGCAACAGGCAAACATTTTTTTATGTATTTTTTATGTCAATAAATAAATATTATGTTTATATCTAATAATTTCCAGGTATTCTTTTCATACAAGCATCGAGACTGTGCAAAAAAAATGGTTTGTTTCTGGTGTCATGCCTAAAAATAAGCTTAGGATCCGTTTTTCCGACACTTAAATTTCATTTCTAGTATCAAACTTTCATTACTGAATCCAGTGTGGACTGCACACCCTCATCTTGGACGACACTTTACGCACAAGCATTAAGCCCAGTTTTCCCCTAAAAAATATGGGGACGTTAACATACCTGGTTTCTTCATCTCTGGTAACCTGACGGTCTTGTCAGTGGCGTGTTTACCAGGTTCGCGCTCGAACACGGAGAGTTTGTCGAAGGCGATGGGCCCCCTCTGTGGACGTTCGTATATGCTGGCCGGGTCTGGCTTGTAGGCCTCGTGTACCATGTACTCTGGTCGCAGGAAATCATATTGTCTGAAATGGGTGCATGCAAAATAGGGTTTAAAAAACAAATCTATATTTTAATATTAAATCTATTTTTTTTACCTAGATTGCATCGAAAGACTAAGGCTTATCGAAACACTCTCAATTCGTTTCCTGAGTAGAACCAGTTCTTTATAGGAGATATTAAGAACAGTGGGGTTGGAACCAGAGGCTTAGCTTCATAGATTGGGACTCGAAAACATTTCTCAAAAGTTCACTAGACTAACATTACAAGCAAGCTAGAGTTGTCATATTATACTTTAAGAACATGAAAATTTTACCATACAGGGTATGCAATTCTGAAAAATTGAATAAGCTGGATTCAACATGCCGTGTGTACATGTTACTCAAAGTGTTTTTTTTTTCAATGTTGTGAATGGGGCCTTGGGCCCTTTGAAATTTTGTCATTTTGACTAAAATTGGGAAATTGTGTGTGTTTTTTGCTTACAACAAATGCTTCTTAATTTATAATACAACTGTTTGTAACATTATGTTTGATAAGGTTTAACTCATAGAGCTGGATAGGGAGATGAATTGAATATTTCATTTTTTTTTTTTTATTTTTTTTTTTAAACCTTTAATTGTGAACTTTAGATTGTCATTTGGGAAAAAATATGTACTTTTTGAGTTTGGGACTGGGGCTTAATTTTGGCACAAAATATGACAGATAAAACACTGACTCACATTTCGTTCTTTTTACGTTCAGACTCGTCTTCCATTGCGTTGTCCTCCAGATAGAACCACTCATTCCTCGGGTAGCTAACTGCGGGCTTTGGTTCGGTGGAGTTCTCCTTTATGGCTAGCAGGTCTACAAACAGACACAGGAGCGGGAAAAATGGGGTTGTATAACCGACTCAAACATAAATGGAAAGTTTTAATACTGTAAAATCTTTATTAATTGTGGGACATAAATTTGTGTTGCTTTTGTGGGTTGACCGATCGAAAAATTTAACACAAACAAATAACAAAAAATGGCAGGCTCAAATTCCTGTAATTTTTTCTCAGAATCAGAAATGCATGAATGTATGTGTCCACGAAAAATTCATCTTACAAAATACAAACATTCATGACAACTAATATAAATGATTGAACATTAAAAAGAATTTTTATATTCCCTATTTATTTATATAAGTCTTACATTCAGTGTTATATAAACACATTTTTTTAACATGTAAGAAACTTAAAATCTTTTGACAACAGGTGCTTTGATTTTATCTTTCAATACTTCTGGACATTTGGGTAAGAAAAACAACACAACAAGAATGGAGTGAGGACATACTAGGACGCCCTCCCTGCTTGGCAAGCCGGATATACTTGGTGTCTGTCTCCCGAAACAGGGAGCGAGGGGGTTCCTCTGGAGGTCCATCATCCTCGGACAGTCCAGGAATCTGAGACATTGCTGGGTAATGGACAGCTTCCTCTGAACGGCGCCGAGCCGGTGCATGGTAGAACCAACCTGAGTTTATGAAATGCAAAGTTTTGTTAATACATGGTAAAAACCAGTCTTTGTTAATGAAAAGTTATGCAAAGTTAATCAATTGTAAAACTGAGAGATAGAAAGGGTAAATGCTTGGGGAATTTTGCTTAGAAATGAATGGTTATCATTTTGGAACTGTCTAATATAAATTGACCCACGTCATGCAAAAATGGGTCTTATGCCATATGCGGCCAGTGTAGCTTCCCTATTCCCTTACGAGACCAGAAAACATTGAGTGACTTTATAGCAGACAGGGTAGATCCAGACCAGACTGCGCGGATGCATAGGCTGGTTTGGAGCACACTGGCCACATATATGGCATAAGACCATTTTTACATGACGACGCTTAATTGACTTCAAAACACACAAAAACACACAATGCATTTAATAATGAAAACCAATACAATTTAACAATTCTCAAAATATATTCATTCTTTATCAGACAAAGACAATTAAACTCATTTTAAACTTAATCAAATAAATATTTAAATCCTATTTGAAAATAATATAATAGCGCTATCTGTAGGGCACCTATATAATATTGACAATATTGAGCTACCGTAATCACCCAAAAAACTGAGTTACAAAAGCATACAACTTGTATGAAACTTAAGAGTTATTCATTATTGACGAAAATGTGGATGTCCAAAAGAAATAAGTATTTTGGCTAACAACAAGGGTGTCCAAAAATTTGGAGTGTCTCAAAACAAAGAATAATTATGGTAGTTGTTTGGCAATACTGTTTCAATATTGTTCAATATTAAGCCCATTTAGCCCAATACTAAAATTAGCACTAAACTCCCTGTACACTTCTCATTTATTAAACTAAACAGTTTAGCTGAGCATGATAATCAACTTGAGTAAAACAATAATGCAACAACAAAATGCTCAACACACAGCAAACAGTGCAATAATCTGAAATAGCAACCAGCACCAGCACAGAACATAGATTTTACTGTAAAAAAGGTCAAGTTTTATAACTGCTTTAACTCAACATCATTACAAAAAATATATTCTATATTGATAAGAAGAAATTATGCAATAAATACAATTAACAATAATTGAATGCTCCAAACTATAAAACTAAATTGATTCATGTGAGAATTTCAGGAGCCATCTATATGTGAACAACTTAGTTTTATCATTTAACAACATAGCTCTTTTCCTGCAGAATAAATCAAGAAATTATGATCTTTGATTTCATAAAATATATAATTAAGTTTTATGTCAAACACATATTTTTATTAACAATAAAAAGTTCAGTGTGAAACTTTTTTTTATCCTCTGATCATTACTTGACAATTGCAGACACTCAGGTAGTAATTCTGTAAGTTCTAATAACTTCTTCTTCAGATACAGCACTCCATCTTGATAGATTTTGTGCCGGCTTTGCAATTATTTAATTACACTGTCACTATGACTAGCATACCGATTTTTTACATGAGATCAAGTCAGACAGAGATACTCGCATACCTTGTGGTGCTGAATACAGACAGAGAACAGACACCTTGATTAAATGATAAATGTCATGATTGATAAATGAATATAATAAATTCTTAATGAATTTAATTAAAACAATTTTTAATTTAGCATTGTTTTTTACTCAATAACCTTTTTATTGCTTACGCTTAGGAATAATAAGCATGAGTTGCTCAGTAGTTAAGCATTAGAATGACGATAAACACGTTCCTATTATGCTGGTATGTATACAGCCAAATGAATCAATCTGAACCTGTCAGTATGTAACGCTGACATGATTTTGAAACAGTAACAAATGTTACAAGACAAAGTTGCATGCAAAATATACGTCTGTTGTAAATATCAAAGACCAGTTGGACAAAATCAAGAAACTTATTGAAAGATCTTAATTTGTTTTTGTATAATAAATGCAACATTAAATGTGTTTTCTAAAATTCTAAGGGAAATTCTAAGGGAATCTGTATTAAACAATATTGGAAGATTTACAATCTGCAAGTCCAAATATTCTTCTAATTATTCCCTTAACATTGTTTCAACATTTAATATGAACATGAATTTACCAAATGTGGACTAAAATTAAATATTGAGCTTGCTTTTAGTAAATTCATATTGACTTTCTTCTAAACAGGAATAAGCATAAACTGTTTTTCACATTTGTTATAAATAGCTCAGAATCCACTGATTCATTGAATGTATCCACTTTTCCTATAACTTTGTGCAGCCTTACAAGTTTGTGCATTACTTGATGACATTGATAACTAAGCAACATTCGAACGCATGCGCCCGAAAACTGTTCAACTTTGTAACTCAATAATTTCCACAGCCGAAAAGACGTAAATCATGAGAAAAAAACAGGCAATAACACAATAAATATGATATGAACTTAGAATAATAACATATATTGTCCGTTTTTGCTACATGATTTGCTTGCCCTGTTGTTCATCTAACGACATGACTTATGAGAATGGTTCATGATTAGTTTTGAAAAAGTCGAGCTTTATAGATCTCGTGTGAATAACAACAAACCTGGACAATCATTATCATCGTCCGACGTGTATCCTTGAAGTAAATTTAAGCATGAAATTATTAAAAAAGACAATTTTCCGAAATATGTCATCCGAATATCAAAACATCCTTTAAGTTTAACTTTAAGTTTAAAACACATGTCCATTAACAGCCTTAATACAGACGCAACTTTGTCTGTTACTTGATTCTTACCTGCTTCGTTGTCGTTCTGGTTTGATGTCATCTTGTCCTAAATCCTATTTGGACTAATTATTTGTTTGCCCTGTATTTTTTCCAATAAAAAAGGTTGATGTTTATGCGTTACTAACGAAACTTAGTTATGGGTAAAACACAAAACTACCTATAATACCCTACAGTACTGAATGAGGCTACACTAAACTTTTAGATTAATCCTGTTATTTTCAATCTGGGATTATTTTGGATTAACTTCAATCCCGTAACAGTTTGTTCCACGTGTTACAAACTGCTCTGTTCACATACAAAACTGAAACATGGGTCGTGCTTAACTGTTATTAAATAGATGTGATGGCGCGATCGGAACCGTGTGTGCATTTCAAAGTTTATGAGGACCTTC
Source organism: Dreissena rostriformis (assembly GCA_007657795.1). Taxonomy (NCBI): domain Eukaryota; kingdom Metazoa; phylum Mollusca; class Bivalvia; order Myida; family Dreissenidae; genus Dreissena; species Dreissena rostriformis. The sequence goes on from VMBQ01003496.1 coordinate 23,777, forward strand.
CGCGCCTGAGGCTGCATTATGTGAAGACCCGGAGTTGTTCATCTGATACAGCACTCCTTCTTAAAAGAAGAGTTTGTGCCATCGCACATTTTATTCCAGCACTACTAACTTATTTGCTTACTAAACTCACAAAATTTGGGACGAATTTTGAATTATAGCTGCAATTTTCAAATATTTTTGTTACTGGAAGATATTCAATCATGGCGTGGTCTTGTGCTGTGGGTAAACCAGTGTACTCGGAGGTAACCCCGCCTGTCCGGTATGGTGACCACTAACCAAAATCACATGCACCGGGATTGAACCCGAGTCGCCTAGGTGAGAAACGCGTGTTCCAACCACTATCGGATCCTGTTAACACGCCCATGTTTAAAGCGCATTTGTATTTACAATAAGAATTCTCGGGCGTCCATTTCACAATTTACTCTTTTTCAATGGTGTGCAGACTAAGACAATGAGGTAAAATAAAATTGACATAGCCATAAACGCAATCGTCTGGTACACGGTAAAGTATATATGTACTGAATCACAGGTGGAAGTAACGTACCCTGGATAGTATATGGGCACAGGAGCCCAATATATTCAAATAAATATATAAAAAAGCCATTAAAACAATCTCCACCCTCTGATATTATAATATATACTATAATATCAGAGGGTGGGGATTTTTTTTAAATGGCTTTTTGTAAAATTTTCTCTCATTAAACATGAATTTATATACTTATTTGAATATATTGGGCTCCTGTGCCCATATACTATCCAGGGTACGTTACTTCCACCTGTGTACTGGATATGATTTGTTAACATTCATATTGACCATTGCCAGAGTGAAACAGCAACAAGGCAATACTGTAAAGAAATAACATTGAAAGTGTCTTAACCATAGTATTACAATGATATCCAGTAAAATAAGGGTAAAAAGAGATTTTAGTCGCGTTTTTACAGAAATCCTTCATAGTGTATACGTCCACCATACGCATCCAACGCACGCGTCACCTTAATTAAATCAATGAAAATGCCTGATTCCTGCATACAAAAATCTTTTGCATTTACCGTTGAATGGCGGTGATACCAGTTTTAACCCTTTGCATGCTGGGAAATTTGTCGTCTGCTAAAATGTCGTCTGCTGAATTTCTAAAATTAGCATTTTCTTCGATTTTTTTTTTCAAAGAATACTATCAGAATAGCAAACAGTTTGGATCCTGATGAGACGCCACGTTCTGTGGCGTCTCATCTGGATCCAAACTGTTTGCAAAAACCTTCAAAATCCGGTTCCAGCATTCAAAGGGTTAATCATTTTTATGTTCAGATGTGTTTGTTTTCTTGTGTTTTTGTGACTTATATAAAGGCCCATCAGATGTTAACGAAATTTTGTATCCTGAAACTGTTTCTGGAGATTCATTTTGTTCCTATATATGTAGTATAGATACTGTCAATTGACGCCTTGTCCACATATTACATGTCTTAATCTGAGCAAAAAAGCGTTTTTCAGAAGGGCAATAAAGCACTGAGTAACAATTTCTGAACGTGATGTACTTTCGCAGCGGAACATCTATAGTTTTATCAAAATTTGGTGTAAAAAACAATACCTCCAAGTCAACGCACTAGTGTATTCATCCATGCCAAAAAAAGAGGTGCCGATTTAAATGTATTACCTATATTTTATTAAACTGCAATATATCAATCCTTTATATGAACAAATCAAGTGCATTACACAGTTAAAATTAAAAGGCAACAACAAATAAATATCACCAGACATATTTATCATATTCAGTTAACAATAGCAAAATAACAAAGAGTAAATGCATCAGAAGACACAATTTCAAAAATCAAAAATCAAAAATGGTAAAAGCAAATATAGACACAAATAACTATCGGTGATGCCCTACACCATCGGAGAAATGCGTGCAATTAGATACCCAATGCTGGTGAACCAGAGAACACGTGACCGGATGTCTGAAATTAACAAATGTCATGTACGTATGCCATCAAGCATAGATTGACTTTGAGTACATGCACGGTCTTAATTTAATTTCACAATGTTCAGACATAAACTCCTTTACATATATAAAGTACATTTAAGTATAAGTTTACAACTCATCTGCATCATGAATAATCGTACCCACATAATCACAATTAAGAAACGTTAACAGTATTAATAAATACAAATGAAAATCTAATAAAAAGCATATTATGCTGTTCCATTAAAACAATTAGGGAGAACTATAAACCTACCCGTAGCGCTATTACACATAGCGGCACATCCGGCCCAGGGCTTGTTTTCGTCACTTCCGTCGCCGCAATCTCCCTCACAGTCGCAGACGAACTGTTTCTCGATACACGTGATGGACCCGCTTTTACACGTGAAATAATTATCGGGGCAGTCCTGAAAGACAACACGGGCTGCACATGGGATCCTTTGGTTTGACATGTACGCCTTTCCAGTTCAACTTAAATCCCGCATTTTTTTATTATTTTTTTTTGCATAAACGCGTTGTGGATGATAAAATATCACTTTATTACATAAAAGCAATACCGAAGGTAAACCTCATCATTATTTACATAAACACATTATGGAAGGTAAACCCTCATATTCTTTTCATAAATGCATGATGAAATGTAAACCCTCACCACCCTTAACATAAACACATTATGGAAGGTAAACCACTCCCCACTCTTTACATTACCATATTATGGAAGGTAAATCGCTCACCACTCTTTACATAAACACATTATGGAAGGTCAACCCTCACCACTCTTTACATAAACACATTATCGAAGGTAACCCCTCGTTATTATTTTGTAAATGTTTGGATGTTACAACTTCGTTATTATTTACATAAACACGTTGGGTGATCAATTCATTATGTGGTGATAATCGACATTTGTAACCGTAACATTGCCTATGATAGCGCGATCATTGACGGTATTTGGATTTCTTTACTCTGAGAAAACAAATGGCGTTGTTCCTGTTACAATGGCAGTGCGGACGCCAGTCCGATGTGTGGTGGTATTCGGTTATCGTTTCCAGAATGTCGTTATCAGAATTTGAAATTAAATGACGTTACACGTACGTGCACATAGCTGGCTCCGTACGCGATGTCTTTTGGACAGGCGGGCATAGTGCACGGGGTGGATTGTTTGTTGACACCGGTGCACGTGGAACTCGATGACCCCATGCATTCCCTAGTCTGTAATAGAACACGACGTTATGTTACGGAGAAAAATAGTAGGGATGTGACGGAAACCCGAAAATACATGTACAGAAAATCTCGGCCCACGAGTTCGGTTCCGTGGAATTAAGGACGGGTTTAAATTATAATTTTAAATTAAATAGCTCTCCCGCGTTGAGGACTGCACCATGTGAGGACATCTTTACTCACTTGGCTGTTAAGGTACTCAATTTTAATGCAACAGAACTTACAATTAATGAGATAACTGTTCGAAAGTTCCACGATTTCTATATCGAACAGTTTCTGGCCTACGGGCGGGAAATTTTATTCAAAATTCATTGGACGCTTACAAAGGTCAGCTATGGTGAAAAGCTGGGATAAACAGATACGCCGAAAAAAATCATATTCTCGCCGTTTATCGTCTATAAACAAGCTCTTTCTTTCTCATGCTTGGCGACTTTTTGTTTGATTTTTTTCGACACTCGTGCCTCTCATACTTTGTTCACTTACCGTTATTAAGAGACCAATAAACTGGCCCCAGACTTTTCTAAAGTCTGTAAATTTTGAAGATTAACTTAACCTCACTATTTTCATTTTGCAATGAAACGTGCTTTTCTAATTGTGTCACGAATTGAAAACTTACATAGTTGAATGAAACGTGTGTGTCATATTAAAGGGACTGTCCACTAGATAAAGCGTCGCGCGACGCGAAACGATATTTTGGGAACCTACGAGGATATAGCTAAAAAATACATCCGCTTTAAACATGAGCGTCCGTGGTCGAGTGGTCTAAACAGGTAGCTTTTTACTCTAGGACTCCAGGAATCCGGGGGTCAGTGGTTCGAGCCTTGTTGAGGGTTACTTTTTTCCTTTTTTTTAAATTGTATTCTTGTTTTTTACTGGAGATTTTTAGTTCAAATGTTTAAATTTATCAATATAAAGCATTTAAAGCATTTAATGACAAGCTTCAATACATGCCAAAATCTAGTGGACAGTCCCTTTAACTACTATTAAGCCGATCAGTTTTATATGATGTCAGATTTTGATTGGAAAGTA
>VMBQ01003496.1:29042-49887 GCA_007657795.1 Dreissena rostriformis
TGTGATTAATCATACGCCCGCTAGGAAGCAGAAGTTGTTTTTTTGGAATCGCCATAGACAGATGTCTGTCTATAGGGAGATAACAAACTTGTGCAAAGCAGGGACCTATACAACAATTTGTTGTATAGGTCCCTGTGCAAAACAGTTCTAAACTTGCACGCATTGTAACTTTTGATATGCATTGATGCAACAAAAAAGTAATTATTTTTTACGATGTGTCAATAGTATTTGTTTTTCTTTGTTGATCGTTTGTTGTTGCCTTTTTTTCGTACCCATGCATCCCGAAAATATTCTAGCAACATGACGTTAAACATTGAAATAACATGGTATGGTACTACGTGATACCCGGACATGTTGACCCGCTGTTACATGGAGCGTCTTCGTAAGACGCGCCTGCGCATGGCAGACCTCCGCCTTCAGGTATAGGGTTGTTACAGAGCCGGTACCGCCGTCTTACCCCCGTGCCGCACGTGACAGAACAGAACTGCCACTCCTGCCAATCGCCCCACCCTCCGTGGGTCGGTGTCACTGCGGTAGCAGCGGTAGTACCTGTAGTAGCGGAAGCAGCGGTAGCTCTGGTAGTAGCTGTAGCTCTGGTAGTAGCGGTAGTGGCGGTAGCTCTGGTAGTAGCGGTAGCTCTGGTATTAGTTGTAGAAGCGGTAGCAGCGGTAGCTCTGGTAGTAGAGGTAGCTCTGGTAGTAGCGGTAGTAGCGGTAACAGTGGTAGCTCTGGTAGAAGCGGTAGTAGCGGTAGCTCTGGTAGAAGCGGTAGTAGCGGTAGCAGCGGTAGTAGCGGTAGTAGCGGTAGTAGCGGTAGTAGCGGTAGTAGCGTTAGTAGCGGTATTAGCGGTAGTAGCGGTAGTAGTCAGTAGAGTGGTTGCAGCGGTTGTAGCGGTAGAAGTGGTAGCTGCGGTAGCAGCGGTAGCAGATGTAGTAGCGGTAGTAGTCAGTAGAGTGGTAGCAGCGGTAGTAGCGTTAGCAGCGGCAGTAGCGTTAGCAGCGGTAGCAGATGTAGTAGCGGTAGTAGTCAGTAGAGTTGTTGCTGGAATTTGATAAATGCGACGGTCAGTTAGTGTTATGCTGGTTTCGGTGGAAACAAGATTATTGTTAAAACGTCTGAACCGATGAGTTCAATTCGTCATTGTTATCGATTGTATGCTTTTCCCCAGTGGTTCACCAAAGGGCCAACTATCGTTAAATAGATAAGCCATTAAAAAGAAGCACTGAGCGGATCATAGTAATTCTCATTGTCATGCAACTATTTTAATATGATCGTTTTAAGAATTCAACAAGGTCAATACACAACTTGTAATTAGTCCAGTTAGGCCACCACGGCCATAGTTTTCGCATACGATTTTTTACTCGTTGATTGTTGACCATTAAACAACAATACTTATTTTGAAGAAGCCATTTCTTAACTCAAGCTTGCATACCTGTCTGTTTTATACTTAATGCCCATGACTGCAATACCACCGTCCCCTCATTGGACGCCTGACTGTTCGTCCCATTGCCCAAGCAGCTGGCGAGGCAGATAAGCGCCCCCGTGGCGAACGCCGGCTGCCAAACTCGCGCGCTCTCGTTCGTGTAGGCGTACACCAGCCCGCCGTACGTGCAGGGCTGCGAGTAGTTTGTGTTTTCATAGGCGAGGTAACCGTTGCCTGGGAAACGGTAGCCGACGTTCGGTGAGCTTTTGGACTGAATCTAAAAAGAGTAAAGATGAGTTATTAAGTAGTTACACTTTTAGCAGTATGATTATGTGGGGGGGGGGGATTCATGATTATGTAAAGAGGCCTTCACGGCAGGCTCAATTTAAAAAAAAAAAAAACATATTCAGCGAATAACCTAGTTTGAGTGATTCGCTTTCGGTGTATACGGTTAAATAACTTTAAGATCGCCGTGGCTTAGTGGATATGTGATCGGGAGGTCACGGGTTCGATCCCCACAGTGGGAGCGTTCTTTAGATCTCCCCAAAAGACACCAAGTACTGGTTATAGTCACAGGAAACGGACTCCAGAGCGTTTCATATAAGCCTTAGGCTTTCGATGCAATCGAGCTTAAATAAATAGGTTTAAACTAAACTAAATAACTTGAGTTAATCATCTTCACGTATTTTCTGAGCGATCGCATTAGAAGTACTTTTCAATAAATGCTTATAAATATCACTAAAAATAAACTATAGGCTTCACACAAAAACAGGTTCAAACTGCGCCCTTTTTAGTATAAAAAGTTGTTGTTTTTAGACTGGTGGCAGACAGTCTTACTAACGCCCTGGTGAACACACGGTCCTCCGACCCCGCCGCCGTGAAGTTCAGCTCCTTGTCGGCGCCGCCCTGGGTTGCGCTGAGTTCTTTGGTGGCGCTGGAAGTGGCCGGCAGGCGGCTCTGGCTCCACGCGTACAATTCCAGGGAACCAGTGGACGCCTCCAATATGATCCCCAGGCCGTCTCCCATCCCCAACAGCCCTACACGCGTCAAGTAAATGATAGTGACGGCATACACCGAATGTATTCTCGTTGGTATGCAACCGATGATTATTTAAACAAAGAACACACTTAAATTATTTACGTGTATGATCCCGGAGGCGGGAATTTTGCATTAACACTGAACCGGGGTACCGGAATTAATGACTATGGTCGGTATCACCAAGCCATTTGATAGGAACAAAACTGAGGAAATTAAATGACATTTTGATTCTACTAGTAAAGTATTTGATATAAGACAACCAAAACATACAACGATTAAATTCCGTAAAGTCGCTCCCCATTCCTCTTTGAGGAGAAATATTTATCGGTGCATACCGTTCGTTGAAAACCAAAAGGTCTTATCAAAAAGATCGGTAGGAAGGCTGATAGGCCCAGCTTGCTTTAAATGGACGATAAGTTTTATCCCGATACCAAATGCCGTGCTCTTACTTCCGGGTGCGTCAGATGGGGTCCACACCTGGATGTTCAAGTTGTCGTAGCCGACCACAACGTAGCCATTCTTCTGAAATTGTCCGTCTCCAGCGTACACCATACCAGAGGCGCCTGCAACATCATGACGTCATCAGTCACGTGGTACATTTGTGAATTTGTAATTAATAAATAGGAAAATAGTGGAAAAACGCGTTTTTATCATCGCCGGAGAAGAGGGACAATATATTTCATGATCGACTTCGTTAAATAACACGGTGTTAATTGCTGCCATTTCCTGCAGTGATTATGGAAACGCGTTGATCTATCAAATTAAGATATAAAAAAACACAATATCATATTTATTTTAGGGGGGTGGGGTAGTGCATCACCATGAACTTATGCGGTTGGTAGTTGTCCGGCATCGTGCGTCGTCAACAATTTGAATCAACATAACATATTTCCTAAACTTTATTAGCTTCGTTTATTGAAACCTATTTATTTACCCGTTTCCTGGGTAGAACCAGTACTTGGTGTCTTTTGGGGGAGATCTAAAGAACGCTCCCACCGTGGAGATCGAACCCGTCACCTCCCGGTCGCCAGGCGGACACCCTATCCACTACGCCACGACGACTTTGTAAGCTTAAGTTAAGTGTTTACGACCACGAGGCCCTTGCACGAGTCCCTACCTACGGAGTCAGCGTACACCGTGCAGTTCTCCTTCTCCCATCGCACTTGCACGCGAGAGACCACAAGACTGGGATACCCGCCCAACCCGTGGTTCACTTTCACGTAGGAGTCGGACGCTGGAAATGAGAAAATAGGCTGATTACCTTTGTGCCTAGTAAATTTATTTCGCTTACCTGACTTATTTGGACATTTTACAACGACCTGGTCAGTTTTTTTTTGCTAATTGATCCCGTGCTTTTATCAGAATTCCGCTAAAAAGGGCACATAAGCTACCACGATCAAGAACTGTTTAAAAAAGTTGTTTATTGACTTATAAACAACGGTGATGTGAAGAAAAAAGCGAATCTAACATGATATGGTAATGTGGTTGTTTTTTAAGTGAGAATTGCTACGTACGCAGCGTCCGAACTTCCGGTACATGGAATGATATAGTGTACATAGATGAGCGCGTTCTATGATTAAAACAAGACCAGCGAGAGTCACGATCATCTATGATACTCAATTTGCATGTCTATATTAAACCAACCGAGACCATAAAATGCACAATAACAATAACGCTTAATATTTTAAAACTTACCCATCCACCCAACTTAACTCACCAGACCCAGTTGCGGCAGTAATGTTTCTATTCGTCAGCGAGTATTCCGGAACCGGCAGTGACGATGCCTTCCAGCAGCGTACCCGCACTTCCACGGAACCGCTTGTTTGGTTCGAGTTCGGTCCCACCCAGTAGGGTGACACGCCTGTGGTCAAAGTTCAGAAACCTCTGTAGTTTATCTTTTTTATGTAGTACTAATAATTCGTTTATCGAGTTTTACGTGTATTTTTTTTATCTTTCAACTACAACATACATTCGCCACTTAAACGTTGCGTTGGGTTTGAGAACATCCAGTCCCGGATTAGCACCGTGAAGGCACATTGGCAGTGAAACGTTTATGGCCCATGCCCCGGCTACTAGTCGAGCTAATACCTACTAGAACGCCAGTGCTCAGTTTATTTCACTCTTTGAAATTAGTCTACCAGCGCCAAGGCTTGCAAGACATACAACGCGACACTGTCCTTTTAAAGGTATAAAATGTCATTATAATACCGTAATAAGTTATAAGACATTATAATTATTAGATTACGAATTCAAGAACACAATCACTGTAATATGTTTATTTACGTATTTATCTTTTAATGCAGAAAAACATAACATGAGACTTAAATTACTATATACAACATGTACGATAGGTAGTTAGTTACCGTTCGGTCCGTAAAAATGATTTCGCCACGATCTCATAAGGCCCCTAAAAGTCGCGGGGCCCATAGGCAGTTGCCTACTCTGCCTTATGGATGCCGAATGGATGCCTACTGGATAATCCGGGACTGGGTACATCATGCGCCACACATCTCATTGTTTTCTGTCCTGTGACGTCACGTGCACGTACCTGTGTAGATGGAGTATCCTAGGTGGTCGTTAGCCTTCTTGGGCGTGGCCACGATGACGCTTGTTACGCTATAGATGTAAACCACGCCTCCGTAGTCCTCGTCTTCATCGTCGTCACGTATCTGATGACCTTGAAAAATAATCAAAGCGCTTCAGAATGAACTGTTGGGGCGAAAAGCGAAAGATGCCACTCTGCGTAATATGTGATTTATGAACAATATTGTCTTACAAAGGCGCGACCGCTTACCTGAAGCCGGGAAGATGTACCCCTTGTTTGGCCCATCGATGGCCTTGACCTGCACGTCGACAAGTAGTGGCACCTCGCCCAGTCCGTGCAAGAACGGCTTCGTGCTCAGGGAGTCCACAGTGCTCACGCGCATGAATATCCATCCGCTTGAGTAGTCCGGCTCCACAAGGAAACCTGTGGTCGTATTTAACACGTGTCTTACGTATTACATGTATATTAGCTGACCTTGATATGCGTGTAATTTGGCGTTCGCATTTAAAGTGACGATTGTGTTAAGCTTCTGCTTTATAGTGTTTGTTCTTTACAAGTTTCTCGATGATGACGTCCCTTAAAATAGTCCAGTTGGAGTGGTAAAAATTGGGAGAATAATACGGAATTTCTGTCGATTACTTAAAAAATATTGATTGTGCATGTTTTCAATGATTTCCTTCATGTATATAGTGAAAGGAGTGATCACACAAAGTCCTATATACTACTGGAAATAAAAGAAAAGACTGTACCTGAGACATGGGCGACTATCAAACCCACGAAGAGTAACTGCAAAGGGGTCATCTAAAACATACTAACACGTGCAGTGTTTCATAAATATCATTGTTCGATTGAGGCGTTTTCTGTTCAATGAACAAGAGTTTTTTATTCGGATATCCGAGAATATAACCTCGAAGGTTTTGCATCAGTCGTTTTATAATGCAGCGGAAAATGCGGACTGACTTCCGCCAAAAGACCATTATTATTATTTAATAATAATAATAATAATAATAATAATAATAATAATAATAATTATTCCGTAAGAAAGTTTCCTACCGTTAGATGTAGTTTGTCCTTAAAAAATAGTTTCCACCTTTTGCACTATAACAGTTCTTTCGCAAATTATGTCAACAGTATCACCAGCTTTAAGTTAATAATATTTGTCTTGAAAGTTGGTTATCCCATGTTGACTGCGTAAGGTCACACATGTAATGCTTTTCAGACGATTAGGCCAAATAGGATTAAGCTTTGACCACGTGTTCTTTCACTTAGATTGTTTAACATTGATCTTCGTTTAATTTTGAAATAGGTTAATACGTCTTTAATGTTTTGAACAGATGCCATATATAAATTGGCAGACTGTTGTAAAGTAACATACCAGTGAAGGTACCATACCATTGACAATACCCGCGCAGAAATAACATTATAAGTGAATAACAGTTTTACTAAAAATTAAGGTACACATTTTACGTAAGGCTTAATGAAGCTCGATTGGTCATTGTCGGCTCGGGTACTACTTACATGTACCCCGTGTACTCTTAAGTATACTTACATGTACCCCGGGTACGGTAAATATACTTTATCGTACCCGGTTGATTTAAGACTGTACCCGAGTTATATTCCCGCCCAAAATCCGATGTCGTAAAACGCGTTACCGATTATTTTAAACAAACTTCTCTTTAAAAAAAATGCATCAACATGCTTTTTGAGTATGAGTTTCGATTATATAGAGGCCATTTTACAGAAAATTTACATACATGTGAATATAATAAATTAAAAAATATAGACGACAACGACCGATTTGGCGTTAAATTTCCCGGGTAGGTTTTAGTGTATTTACCGTACCCGGGGTACATGTAAGTATACTTGTGAGTACCCGGGGTACATGTAAGTAGTACCCGAGCCGACAATGACCAATCGAGCCTTAATGACTATATATGAAAACGACACACGCTGTAAAATCATGTTTAAGCCCATATTCGTCGGCATGAAATTTCGCGGATTTTCAAAAAATCAGTTGATCGTGGGCACGTTAGTTCGTGGATATCTGATTTTTGAAAAAAAACTCATATCTGTGTGTGTCAAAGTCGTGGATCGGTCAGAGCACGAAATCAACTAAAATTAATGGCCCACGAATAATTATCATTTTAAAGGGACTTGTTCACAGGTTTTTGAATTTTGTCATTAAATGCTTTAAATTGATAAATGTAAACATCAGAACTAAAGAGCTACAATATTAAAACAAGAATACAGGTAAAAAAAAAGGAAAACAAAAGAGAAAAAAAAATAACCACACCAGGGCTCGAACCACTGACCCATGGAGTAAAAGACAAGCGAAGAAACCACTTAGCCATCCGTCTTCACGTTTGTATGTGTGTAATTCAGAGTTTATGTTCGGTTCGTCGTTGAGTCTTTACGACTACATTATGGGCGGACATGACCATCCGTCTTCACATGGGTTGCCATTTATTTTATACTTTGTATAACTATCCACGTGTTGTTACAAAATATAACGATAACACAAGAAATCGATATTTTCGCGTCTGAGACGCTTTATAATTTTATCAATTTCTAACGATGGTTTTTCGTAAAAAAAAAGGTATATTTTCAGTATAAGTCTGTGACATTAGTGTTATTTCGCACTCTGATGTACATTGTTCATTTATTTCTTGAATCTGTGACAAAAATTAGAAAAATTATCGTTTTGATAGTCCGTGAACAAGTCCCTTTAACAGTACATAAAATTAAACCTAATCGCCATGTTCACTCCGACACAGGCACGAAGTATAGGACACTATACATCAAGTTATATTACAGTGTAATAATTTATTATAGCTAATTGAGAATTCTATATTAAAAAAAAAACAACAACAACAGTATTCACTTCATATGTGTAAATCCGATGAGCCGTGTTATTTGATTGCTCGAGCATATCGGGCACTTCCGGCCCCAGAGTCGCTTGAAAGAATGCGTCTAATCTAATTTAATCCCACGTAACTCAACATACTGGTTTTCTTGGCTCAAACTTACAATATGCTTTTCTTTACACATGTTTTTTAAGAATGTACAAAAAAATACAACAGATTTAATTCGGTGAATAAAATGTAGACTAGAGCATGTTATTGGTACTTATTGCTCTCTTTAAAAAAAGAAACATGATTAATTTTGACCCCCGCCTATCCCAGTTCGCTGTGTTCGTTTTTGGAACAAGTTAATTAATTCGTTCGCGCTTAAAGCTACATTTTGTGAGGACCCGGACGGTGTCTCTGCACTCCTTCCTAATGAACTAACTAGACTCACGAAACCCCCGTGTCCGTTATGGTTACCTTCAACCGGACTCATATCCGCGTTTTAAGTGCCTGCGGTATATTAATTTGAGCCTCTCTCTGTGAAAATGGGGCTTAATGCATGTGCGTACCGCACAGGCGTATCAGGGACGACACTTTCCGCATACACTGGATTCTCGATTAGAAGATCCTACTTTTAAACGAAAATCTCCATAAAAGCGGGAAGTGATCTTGGATTACACTTTACGCATATGCATTAAGCCACGTTTTCGCAAAGTGCGGCTCATATGTACAGCACGGGCGATCACCTGCAAATCTTTGTTCTATGAGTTTGCGACAGTTGTCTCTTGAATGTTGTCCCCACCCATAACACACACACAAACATTCAACATTGTCCATGTTTCTTGTTTGACGCCGGGGGTTATTTGAAACACCAATTTGCAGTTTGTGTCAGCTGTTTTATGGAAATTTACTTTTAAATTTATAAATAAATTAAACTTGAAAAATAAAAGTTAAGGTTCTAAAATACAGTTTCCAATTGCTTGGAAACCTCTTTTAAATGTAAGGTTTGAGTGTATGCGCAATTTGAGAAGCATATTCATAACTAATAATCCTAAAGCTTTACGATATCGATGGTAGTCTGCGTGTTCAACTGCAAGAATGTATACGTGTCATTTGTATATTCGCCATTACTTCGCTTATTGCGAAATATTCATATACCGATTGCCGATAGTGTTCATTTTAGTCGTCACTAACTTTCACATTGTTTTCAAGATGGCCGCAAAAGGAAGTTTAGCGTTGTTCGTGGTGACAATTTCCCTGATTTTCATGGAAATTATGGCAGGGTAAATGCTTTACGAGCTTTATTTATAACAATTATAAACATATTTTAAAATTTTGAAGATGACAGAATTATTTGATTCGATTATGGATGGAAAAACACGATTTTCTGTCGCCGGCGTTGGCCTGTTTACATTCAAGTTGCGTGTTGAGCGCTGATTGGCTGTCAGAAAAAACGACAAACAATTCTAAGAATGGTCACTAAAAGACTTTGAATGGCAACTTCTGAGACTCGTATCTCATTTTGAATATGCAATTCATTTTTGGAAATGTTTTAGCATGAAAACAATTTTATGAGCTGTTAATTTTTTAATAATTCATTACTATCAAATTCAATATATCCTCCGTACTCCTTTAACCTATAACCGGTGTACCCGAATTACCGGTGATGTTTGTAAATATGCTATTACGTCACAGCAGGCGCATTTTCATTTACAACTTCCATCGGAGACTGTTTACTAATTTTGCCGGTAGCTGTCGAAACGAGAAATACTCTAAATAATGTCTTTTCTTCGGGTAAGTAGGTATTAAAACACGAATGCCCATGTATTTTTTCGTTATTTACACATACAATCTGGTTGATCATTCATTTTGCTCATAAAAACTATCAAAAATCATTTTGAAAAGTCTGTCTGCAAATGTTTACAACAGGTGCGCATTTCCATTACCCGGATGTTCACACCTCCACTTTGCGTTACTGAGCGAAACTTCTCAATTGTCATGTAGATGCTAATTATTGAAATGATTATTCTACCAAAGATCATTTGAAGGTAATTTAAAACATATTTTGTCTTGTTAAGTTTCAGTTCCCACCTGTCAGGGCCCTCAATCCATTTTAGGGGAAGCAGGTTGCTACCCATAGCAGGGGAAATTTTCGCGGTGTTTCCCTTTTGGGGGGATTTTTTACTTACTCTCTAATTATAACATTTGTACATGTTTGCACTATATTCATTGCTTTTTTCATAATTGAGTATGTTTGACAAGATTANAATAATGACTTAATACACGCACGCTTTCCATGAGTTTGACGTGACGTTGTACATGTAGGGAATAATTTGCGCGCAGTTTTATCGAGACGAAGGTTAAAATACAATGTACATTGGCAGTTTTTTTTTAAGAATGTGATAATGTCCAGTTAAAATTAGGATTGGGAAGAGTGTTTTCGATTACAAATTTAATTATGGGCATGTGAGAATTCAACAAAATACGGAATACGGACCAATTTCTAGGACGATCATACTTCGGTAGGATGCGTTTTTCCGGATTTTTTCCCGAAAACAAACGTTCGCCTGTCATATTTCACACCTTCTTTAAGTGGCAAACGCAGTTTGTGTATAAACTTTGCAAACTGATTGAACATCAATTAAGTAGGTGATAATTTGAAAGTGCCGAAGTGATAAACTGTGAATGCCGAACTGGTCAAACCAGAGTGCCGAAGTGGCACTTTTTTAGGATGCCGAAGTAACCAGGTGCCGAAGTGACAAGATACTCTGGGAAGAGAGACTGTGAAAAGACTTCCTAAGAAAAAAATGACAATATGAACATCAGTGTTTAACATGGAAAATAAATGTTCATAGAAGTCAGTTTGCAGTTTGCCTTTTAATTATGTACAACATGTCCTTAAATACACAAACTGCCCTTTAGGGTATATAGTATTTGTATCATTTTGTATCATTTTATACCATATAGCAAAAAAAAAAAAACCTACCTACCTACCCACCTTAAAAAATGTGGGTTGGGTAACTCCAAACAAACAATTTCTTTTGTACTTAAGGTCAGCCTAACCAGCTGTTTATGGCATATAAACAAGTTAAAGAAAATGACACATCAGTTAGAAAAGCTGCTCAAGTGTATAGTGTATCTGAAAGTACTCTAAGGGACAGAACTCTAGGTCTGCAACCTGTACCAGAAACAGATACATTTCTTATCAAGTCTGGTCCATCCCCTGTATTGACATTAGGTGAAGAGGTTGAACTTGTTGAGCATGTTTCATACATGGCTAGTATTGGTTACGGGTATAGCCGGGCTGAATTCATCAATATTGCAACTGATTTTGCAGTGTCTCTAGTCTAGGTCGGAAAGTGCCAACAGATCTTCCTTTTGGTAATTCTTGGTTTGAAGGTTTCAAGAGACGTCATAACCAGTTGACATTGGCAAAGCCTCAAAAGTTGTCACAACTTCGTGCCAAATGCACTTCAAATGAAGTCCTTGATAAATATTTCAATGAGCTCTATGATGTTTTAGTTAAGTATGATTTAACAAGCAAACCAGAAAATCTTTTTAACATCGATGAAACAGGAGTGCAAATGGAACATAATCCTAAGAATGTAATATGTTTAAAGAACATTAAACCACAAGCTATAACATCAAATCGTTGTAAAACAGTCACCATCATGGCATGTGGTAACGCCGTTGGGAGTCGAATTCCACCTAATTACATTTTTCCTGGTATACGCTGGAATGATGAGTTATTGAAAGGCTGTTGTCCATGTGCGAATAGTACTATGACAGAAGGTGGGTGGTCCAATTCAACTGTATTTTTACAGTACATGAACACACATTTTGTTTAAACATGCTCCATCAAATGACTTTCCTTTGTAAGTGCTTTTTGATGGACACAAATCACATGTTAATCTGACTTTGAGAGATTGGGGTAAGGAGCACAATGTGATATTTTTTGTTCTACCACCCCACACCTCTAATGTCACACAACCCTTGGATGTTGGCCTTTAAAAAGTGTCTTTTACTATGAATGTCAAACATTTTTGAGAAACAATCCTGGTCTTCAGATAACCCGTTTTAATATTGCTGAATTGTCAAGTAAAGCATATAACAAGGGACTTACTTCAGAAAATCTCATAAAAGCTGGTGTATACCCTGTGCAGAGGAACCAGATTCTTCCTTCAAAGACAGCCCCATCAATTATTTACACAAATACACAGGCTGTAGTCATTCCTGAAAACAAAACTGAAAGCTTTTTAGAAAAAAGAAAATATACAAAAGTTATTGAAAAGCCACAAAAAAAAGAAAATTACAACCATCGGTCACTGGTAACTTGATGTCACCATCAAAAGAAAGTAAACTGAAGAAAATAGATGTTGTCACGACAACTAAGAAAACAACTAAGGCGAAAACAAGTAAAGGTTCCGAAAAAAGAACAAAAACAAACTTACATTCCAACAAACAAAGTGAGTCACCACATACAAGCACCTCTGGACTTAATGCACCTAACATTGATGATTGTGACTCCGAACTGACTGATGATGAAGCTGACAACACTCCATGTTGTGTATGTGGCAACACCTCACCAGATGCAATGAACTTAATTTACACATTAGAAATTATTCAGTGGGGTAAATGTGACAAATGTAGCCACTGGACTCATCTAAAATATTGTACTCCAGTGCGGTGTTTGAGGAGAAATTCTACATTCCTGTGCCCTCATTGTAAAAATGAAAGCTAATTAACACAACACTCATTCATATTCAATGTCATTTATTGTTTGAAAATTGATCACAACATGTTTTAAACTTTGATATATTGTTTGTATATATTCGACAGTATGGAAGCTTAGTTCAGTACACTGTGATTTTCTGGAAATGTGTTTTGTCTACGTGAAAACTATGTCATCACCGGTAATAGGAGTAAACAGTAGAAACCAAAATGGGGGACAGTGACCTACTTCTGTGATGGAATAAAATGAGTTTTTGTTAACATATAAGGTAGATTTCGTGTTAACTTGACGAAAAATGAATGATTCTGATAATTATATGAAGTTTTTTTTACGGAGGTTGCATTTTATATTATTTATTTACAAATGAATGCTTACGTCACGGGTAATAGGGGTGCCCAGGATAGACCAATAAATAATTTATCATCAAGTGATGCACAGCTGCAATTACTACCTGTTTTGACCTTTTTGTTCTTTTTGAAGTATTCAGGAATAAGAAAAAGCAATCACCCAGCCCATGCCAAAGACGAACAAATCTTGTCGGACACAAAGTCCGATAACTTAAACAAATTGTCGGACCTCACCAGATTTTATCAGACCTCGTTCTTCTTTAACCAAAGAATAGAAAATACCTTTTGTAGAGTTAATTTTTATTATCATGAGGAATTATTATGACAGTCACAATGTATCTGGATTGGTACGGTGTTTATGAATCTTGACATGGGACAGGCAACAGTCTTGTTGTTCCTTGCTTTCAATCACAACGCTCGAAACCAGTAGAATTCAATTCAACCACTCAATGATGTGTCGCCTACGTCAGGAAAAAAATACAATATTTGAATGGTTCTAAGAATCGTGATTTGAGTTTGTATCGTCACCAGCAAAGACAGACTGGTTGGTATTTTTTTTTTTTAAGTTATAGGAAAATAAACACAAATTAAGCCGTTTTTTTGCATATTTTTAGTTTAATGTTAATTTTTAATCAAAGTTTTACATATTGTTGTGTTTTTTTGTGTTGGACACAATGTCCGACAATTTCGGAAAAATAATCGGACCTCGTCAAATTTTATCGGATTTGTCTGAGGTCCAACATCTTTCGCATGGGTTGCATCACCCATACAAAATTACTTCAACCCAATGTGAAAGATTCAGTTGAAAAAAAAAGTATACCACTAAAGAAGAAGTCTGTAAGAAAGATACCTATACTGATATCATTGTGAATAACTCCCAATCTGTAAATCAGAAGAAAGGCTGATAAATTTCATTTTTGAATTTTTCATCCAGGAGCTTTAAGGTGATCGGTCAATGAAGGCCTTTGCAATTTTGTCCATATCAAAAGCAAATTCTTTATTTTATCAAGAAATACTATGTCTGAATAAAGTTTATGTGTTTATATTTATGTGATTACTAAAGATTTCAATTTTCAAGGAAGAACCTTATTGTTGCTTATTGTTGTTACTTTCTGAAAGTGATATGTCTGAATAAAGAACATATTTAACATAATTCACTATATTGTGAAATTGAAATGACTTAAGGAATTGCAAATCATTTTGTAAGGTGCAATAGAATGTTCAATCCTTGTTTTCCATTTTAGGAGAGATTTTTACAAAATTCTCAATGTACCAAAGTCGGCAACAACAAATCAGATTAAGAAATCCTACAGAAAACTGGCGAAAGAAATGCACCCAGACAAGAATAAGGACGATCCAGACTCAGAGCAGAGGTTCCAAGATCTCGGGGCGGCTTATGAGGTTCATAAAACTAGATTTTTTTTTGTCAAATTTCGAGGCGAAATTCACCTTAATCCCAAGGCAAAACTTTTTTTTTTCCCAAAGGACTTCCTAAAATTCCTATTTGAAGATTTCCACATTCTGTCTTTTTAAAAGTTGCAACATTCAGTTTATCTCATTAAGGAGCTCCGTGTGGTAAAAATTAGTAAATATAATATTGAAAACACTTTAATTCTCAATTTTATAAAGTATTTTTTAGTGAAAAACAACAAACCAATTTCCCAATTTTAGTAAAAAAAAATCCATGATTTTTTCCCAATAATCCAAAGGCCTTGGTCCCATTCCCAAAATGGTGTAAAATAAACACTGATAAAACTGTTAACATCTGTGACAACACCTTACGGGCATGCATTAAGCCCTGTTTTTCCAGAGTGATGTTCATGTGATTTTTATATTCACCAGGTGCTATCCAATGAGGAAAAGCGAAAGATCTATGACAAAGCTGGGGAAGAAGGGCTGAGCAAGAGTGACATGGGTGGACACGATCCGTTTGCAAGGTATGGAAATAGCCATTTTCTTGGAAAACTTGGCTAAATGCATGTGCGTAAAGTGTCATCCCAGATAAGCCTGTGCAGTCGGCACAGGCCAATCAGGGATGACACTTTCTGCTTGTATGGACTAAGTGGTTTAAAGGAGGAAATCTCTTCTTTAACAAAATCCACTTTAGGCGGAAAGTGTTGTCAATCGTTAGCCTGTGCTGACTGCACAGTCTAATCTTGGACACCATTTTACACACATACATTAACCCTTTGAGTGCTGGAACCAGATTTTGAAGGTTTTTGCAAACAGTTTGGATCCAGATGAGACGCCACAGAACGTGGCGTCTCATCAGGATCCAAACTGTTTGCTATTCTGATAGTATTCTTTAAAAAAAATTGAAGAAAATGCTAATTTTAGAAATTCAGCAGACGACATTTTAGCAGACGACAAATTACCCAGCATGCAAAGGGTTAAGCCCAGCTTTCTCATAATGAGGCTCATGTTTGCGAGGTATGGATTGATTAAAAAGACTGTTAGCTTACTAACAAAAGTGAGTGAAGTTTTCACTGACAATTCTTGCCATATCATCCATTTTTGGCTGATTCTGACTAATTTTCAGGTTTCAATTTTCAACTCGCTAGTTCATCATCTTACATCAACTGCAGTATCCATTTAAAATGAAGTGGTGTATCCTTAATTTAAACTTAGCTTCTCTGTTATTTAAAATCAGCTGGTATGTCCGTTATTTAATATCAACAGGTCATGTCCTTGTGGTAAAACCAAGCCCTGTGTAAAATCAACTGCCAATTTCTTTTTGAAATCAACTGCAAAGTCCTTCATATAATTAAACAACCTACCGGTAGTCCTTCCTTTAAAATCAGTTGGGTTTTTCTCCATTTTAAATCAAGTGCTGTGGCCTTCATGTAAAGTCAACTTCTTTGTCCGTCATTTAAAGTTAACTTCTTTGTCCGTCATTTAAAGTTAACTTCTTTGTCCGTCATTTAAAGTTGACTTCTTTGTCCGTTGTTTAAAGTTTACTTCTTTGTCCTCCGTCATTTAAAGTTAACTTTTTTGTCCGTCATTTAAAGTTGACTTCTTTGTCCGTCATTTAAAGTTTACTTCTTTGTCCGTCAATTAAAGTTGACTTCTTTGCCCGTCATTTTAAGTTAACTTATTTGTCCGTCATCTAAAGTTAACTGAACTGTGACGATAATTTAAAATCAGGTCCATCATAAAATTGCAATTTTAAAGTCAACTGATGTGTCCTTCACATAAAATCAACTGCCACATGCAATTTTGAAATCATCTGGTTTGTTCTTCAGTTAAAACCAACTGTCACATGGTGATGTTAAAACATTGGTATTTCATTCAATCTGCATGTCCTTAATTTAAAATCCTAAAATCCTTTGGCCCGTCCTTCATCTGGGATTTCAATTGAAACAGAATCTTGCTTTTTGGTTCAAGCATTTTGAATTTTGTCACTTTTGACTAATTCTAATTATCTACCTTTGATCATTTTGATGCAAACATTACAAGAAAGCTGAATGTTTAATATATTTTATATACTTATAATTGAGTATTCTGCATAGTATTTCTCTTAAATTTATACCAGTGTTTTTTCCCCATTTTGGGAATGGGGCCCGGTCCCTTTGGATTGGGAAAAATTGCAGCATTTTGACTAAAGTTGGGAAATTAGGGTTTTTGTGTTGATATGTCTTGCTAACAAATGCTTCAAAATTAAGAATAATAGTGTTTTCAATATTATAATATTAAATTTACGAAGGTTCAACTTATAGAGCTGAATGGAAGAACTAAATGTTGAGAACTAAAAAAAATTTTTTTTTTTTTTTAACTTCAATTGGGAAATTTGAGGTCCCATTTCGGAAAAAAAAATCCTTTTTTTCAATGGGAATGGGGCCGTTTACCGGCCCCGATTTTGAAAGAAAAGAAACACTGTATACAAAGAAAGATTTGCAGCGAATTTAACAAATATTCAGAAAGAAAATAATTCTGAAATTCTGGAATCCCGGTTTGCAAAATGTATTGAACTTTTTATTGACCGTTCCAATACGGCGAACCAAGTTTTGTTAATGTTTTCCAGCTTCTTTGGAGACTTTGGATTCTTTGGCGGTGGTGGTGGTCGGCAGCAAGAACAGGAGAGACCAAAGGGTGGAGACGTGATCATGGACCTAGAAGTCACGCTGGAAGAGTTGTACTCTGGAAATTTCATAGAGGTGGGTAGCATTGAATACTCTTGTTTGCTATAACACGCAATAGTAAGAAGTAACTCTGGACAAGTTATACTCTGGGAATTTCATAGAGATGAGCAGCATGAAATTAGCCGCGTTCGGGGAAAACTGGGCTGAATGCATGTTCGTAAAGTGCGGTCACATATATTAACCTGTGCAGTCAGCACAGGCTAATACTGGACGACACTTTCTGCTTAGACTGGAATTTTTGCTAGAAGAGATTTTGTTTAAACGAAAAATTCAATAAAGCAGAGAGTTTTGTCCCTGATTAGCATGTGCAGACTGCTCAGACTTATCTTAGACAGCACTTTACGCTCATTTAACCCTTTGCATGCTGGGAAATTTGTCGTCTGCTAAAATGTCGTCTGCTGAATTTCTAAAATTAGCATTTTCTTCGATTTTTTTTCTAAGACCACTATCAGAATAGCAAACAGTTTGGATCCTGATGAGACGCCACGTTCTGTGGCGTCTCATCTGGATCCAAACTGTTTGCAAAGGCCTTCAAAATGCGGTTCCAGCGCTCAAAGGGTTAATTGAGATGAACAGCATTGAATGCTGTTATTTGCTATCATTTCCCACTCAATAGGCTGGGCAAGGTCATTATATGGCATTGAAAAAATACATGAATTCGTGGTCCATCTACCCAGGTTTCGTGTTACAAGTCTCCAGCAAAATCGGTTGAGTGGACCATGAAATGTAACTGCCATACAAAGATTGTCACAATCAGAACAGGTACTGATAAATGTCTGGCTTTCGTCATCATGATTGCAAAATTGTAAAAATTGTTGACATGATGGTGACCACTCAGCTGGGTCTTTATTTCTTCGGGTTAAACACAAATACATAGATTTGTTCTTCTCTCTATCCCAGGTCATGCATAACAAGCCCATGGCAAAAACAGCTAAGGGTATCAGGAAATGTAACTGCCGGACACCACTCAGCTTTGTCTATTTTCCTTAGTGTGAACAATATGAGCCTTGTTCTGGGAAAACTGGGCTTAATACATGTGCTTAAAGTGTTGTTCCAGATTAACCTGTGCAGTCTCCACAGGCTAATCAGGGACGACACTTTCCGTCTGCACTGGATTTTCGTAAGCCTTAATATTTATATAGTGCTAATCTGGGAGCAAACTTTAAACACTTGTATCAAGCCCAGTTTTCCCACAACAAGGCGCAAATTGTCTTGACAAAAATACATAGATTTGTTCTTCTCTCCATCCCAGGTCATGCGTTAAAAGCCGGTGGCCAATCCCGCCAAGGGGACCAGGAAATGTTACTGCCTTACAGAGATGGTGACCACTCTGCTCGGTCTAGGTTGCTACCTGTACAAAAATTCTTGACACTAATACATAGCTTGGTTTTTCTCTTACACAGGTCATGCGTTACAAGCCAGTGGCCAAGCCTGCTAAGGGGACCAGGAAATGTAACTGCCGTACAGAGATGGTGACCACTCAGCTTGGTCCGGGACGGTTCCAGATGCAGCAGCAGCAAGTGTGCGACGACTGCCCCAACATCAAGTAGGGCGCGTTATCAATTATAAAAGGGCTTGTTATCGATTTTAAAAGGGCTTGTTATCGATTAAAAAATACTTGTAATCAATAAAAAAGGGGCTTGTTATTGATGAAAAAACGGGCTTGTAATCCATTAAAAAAAGGGCTTGAATCTTATCAATTGAAAAAGGGTCTTTTATTGATTCAAGAGGCTTGTTTAAGATTAAAAAGGGCTTGTTTTAGATTAAAAAAGGGCTTGTTATCGATTAAAAAAGGGCTTGTTATTGATTAAAAAAGGGCTTGTAATCGATGGAAAAAAGGGCTTGTTATCAATTTTAAAAGGGCTTGTTCTTGATTAAAAATACTTGTTATCGATAAAAAAGGGGCTTTTTATTGCTTGAAAAGGCCTTGTATTCCATTAAAAAGGGCTTGTTATCAATTGAAAAAGGGCCTGTTATTGATTCAAGAGGCTTGTTTTAGATTAAAAAAGGGCTTGTTATCGATTAAAAAAGGGGTTGTTATAGATAAAAAAGGTGCTTGTTATTGAATAAAAATATATTTGAGCCGCTCTGAGAAAACAGGGCTTAATACATGTGTGTAAAGTGTTGTGTCCCAGATAAGCCAGTGCAGTCCGCTCAGGCTAATCAGGGACGACACTTTCTGCCTTTATGGTATTTTTTCGTTGAAAAGAAGTCTCTTCTTAGCGAAAATCCAGTCTAGGCGGAAAGTGTCGACCCTGATTAACCTGCAAACAGTGACTTTTTTTTGATGAAAAGGACAGATATTATGTGCTAAATTAGCATTGAAACAAACCTATCAGTAAAGTGAGATTACCACTAGAAGGACTTGCATTGCTTTAAAACCGATAAACCTATAATAGCTTCTTTAATGAAACAGACTCGTCTTATATTTTTAATACAGTAAGAGAAATGTTGTTGTGTTTTTGGCTTATAAATACTATAAAATTGGGAATAAAAGTGTCATTAACTATATACTTGCTTTAGGTTCATATAGCTGCTTGTTTTTTTTGTTTTTTTTTTGGCAACCTTAAATTGGGAATTGTATGCAGTCATTTTGGAAAAGGATATTCTTTTTGAGATTGGGAATCGGGCAGATATTTGGCCCTAAGTTTGACNTGTCCCCCAGTATATACTGGTGGACATAAAAATCAAAGCGGCGCAGTAGGGGGCATTGTGTTTCTGACAAACACATCTCTTGTTTCTTCGTTTTTTTGGCAACCTTAAATTGGGAATTGTATGCAGTCATTTTGGAAAAGGATATTCTTTTTGAGATTGGGAATCGGGCAGATATTTGGCCCTAAGTTTGACAAAAAAAATCACTGCAAGGGCTGTCTGTTGCACCCAAAACAGAGTAAGGTAAGGGCCCAGACTATAATTATACAGGTGTTAAGGAAGTGATTCAGACGTGTATGTTTGTTCACTGCAGGTTTGTTCCCGAGGAGCATGCCCTGGAAGTGGAGGTGGAGCCAGGAATGAGGGATGGACAGGAGTACCCATTTGTAGCTGAAGGTACATTGGAACACGTAATTAAAACGTAGGCTCCAAGTAAACTTATTAAACATCTCAAAACAAAGTAAAGGAATTGGATTGGATTCAGTGCCCCAGGTATGAGCCTCATTCTGGGAAAACTGGGCTTTATGCATTTGTGTAAAGTGTCATCCCAGATTAGCCTGTGCAGTCGGCACAGGCTTATCAGGGACAACACCGTCCGCTGGTATGTTTTTTTTTATTTAAAAACTGGGACGACACTTTACGCACATGCATTACGTTTTTTTGAGAACAAGGCTCATTCAACTTTAAATAAATATCAAAACATGTGCTACACTTATACTAATTAAATATCTCAAAACAAAATAAAGGGAGGCGTACTGGATCCAATTACTAGCAAGGTGCAGCAAGTTCCCAAGTTTAAATAGTACATTCTAACATATTGCAAACTTATTATTTCCCTCGCAGAACACAGTTGGTTTCAGGTTGTTGGTCTGTCTGTTTGATTTCTTGTCCAGGGCATATCTTAAGAAGTATTAGAGGTTCCATGTTCAAACTTCAAATGTGGATTGATCTGCGGAAAAGTACTGTGCGCACGAGACAACTCTAGCTCTTAATATTTTTAGAGTTATTGTCCTATATTTTATATTTACACATTTTGTCCTTAGCTTACCGTATCTTAAAAACTAAAGAGTTATCAAATTTAAACTTAAAAGGAAGTTTGTCTCTTTTTTTTTTGGGGGGGGGG
>VMBQ01003496.1:51134-69332 GCA_007657795.1 Dreissena rostriformis
GGTTAAGTGCACAAGAAGCATAACTCCCCTACTGTTATTGTCATCGTCTAATTTTTGTAATATTTTAATTTAAATATGAGGTATGAAAATGTATAGGAACTAACTCTTTCAGTGCGGGAACCGAAATTTGAAGGCCTTTGCAAACAGTTTGGATCCAGATGAGACGCCACAGAATGTGGCGTCTCATCAGGATCCAAACTGTTTGCTATTCTGATAGAATTCTTTCAAAAAAAATCGAAGAAAATGCTTATTTTAGAAATTCAGCAGACAACATTTTAGCAGACGACAAATTTCCCAGCATGCAAAGGGCTAAGCTTGCATTGTTTGGACACCAGTTCTTTAGATCTCCTCCAAAGACATTAATTACTGGTTTAACCCAGGAGGCCAGGAAACAGACTCGAGAGTGTCTCAATAAGCCCTAGTTGTTGGATACAATCAAGCTGAAATAAATTAGCCTTTCTCTGGGAAAACAGGGTTAAATGCATGTACGTAAAGTGTCATTCCATATAAGCCTTTGCAGTCCGCACAGGCTAATCAGGGATGACACTTTCCGCTTTATGGATTAAAAAAAAAAAGTCTCTTTTAAATGCAGTTTAGGCAGAAAGTGTCTTCCCTGATTAGCCTATACAGACTGCACAGGCATATCTTGGAGGACACTTTGTCTCTTCTAAACAACAATCCACTTTTAACGGAAAGTGATGTTCCTGATAAGCCTGTGCAGTCAGCACAGTCTAATTAATCAGGAAAAGACACTTTCGGCTTAGATGGAATTTTTCATTTAAATTAAGTCTCTTTTTAAACGAAATCCAGTTTAGGCGGAAAGTGTCATCCCTGGTTAACATGTGCAAACACTACGCACATGCATTAAGCCCCATTTTCCTAGAGCATGACTCAAATACTTAAACTAAGTAACTACATAATTGTGTGTATTTCAGGAGAGCCACATATGGACGGAGACCCAGGTGACCTGAGGTTCAGGATACGCCAACAAAAGTATGTAGCAGGGGGGTAAAAGTCTTCCGTTGTTTGTTTTGACATATTTTGAATTGTTCATGTGTTTTAAATTTAATTCTGACCATCTCATTTCATCATAATCATATAAGCTTAAAACAGCATTCCAGAAATGTGTAAATAAACTTAAAGTGTTGTTTATGCTAAGCCTGTGCAGTCTGCTCAGGCTTGTCTGGGAGGACACTTTCCGCCTAGACTGGATTTTGGCTTAGTTTCCTTTTAAAAAAGAAAACCATAAAAGTGGAAAGTGTCATCCCTGATTGGGCTGTGCCGTGTTTTTCTAGAATGAGACTCATTTGAGACAGTCATCTAACATGGGAATATTTTCCTTTTCAGACATGCAAGGTTTGAACGTCGGGGTGATGACCTGTATACGAACGTAACAATCACCTTGCTTGATGCCATGGCTGGATTCGAGATGGATATTCCACATTTAAACGGGCATTTGGTAGGCAGCTTTTAATTGACTTTTCCTTCCAAATAGGGGTGAACACTTGGTTTATGAGTCCCATTCTGGGAAAACAGGGCTTAATGTATTAAGGTACAACACTTTCCGCCTAGACTGCATTTTCGTTTAGAAGAGACTTCCTTTGAACGAAACATTCTGTAAAAGTCGTAAATTGTTTTTCCTGGATTAGCCTGTGCAGACTGCAAAGGCGTATCTGGGGCGACACTTTACAACATGCATTAAGCCAGGTTTTCCAAGAGCACGACTCATATAATAACTGGTTTTTGGATAGGGCTGTCACGATACGCAATGAGCGTATCGCGATATATCGTGATACAGCAACACTGTATCGCGATACGTATCGCGATATTTTACAGAATGTATATGTATATCTGTGAAGAAAAGTTATTGTTATTCGCGTCTTTTTAGACCATGTCTGCCATGTTGTTTCACAATAGCTGTGACTATGATCTGTGTAAATCGACAGCTTCAAGGACATGTTTAAAATGGTTTAAAATGCGGAGACAGCGGAGCCCGTTATTAAATATCCGAAGCGTTCTGACTTTTCCTCGACTTATTCAGCATCTAAAGATAACATGATTCAGAAGTGCCATGCTTTGAACAAGCGATATACTAAAGAAAGAAAAAAAGAAATAGAATAAACATGTTTCTGATAATTATGAACTTATTTGCATAGGAAATCGGTCCCAACTTCCAAAATGGTACGGAACCATACAGGCTTGTATAGCTCCGTATTTTAAACGTGAAAGTTAAACATCTACTTGTGGAAGTGCTTGCTTGACCTGGATATAAATGGATTATTTATTTATCCCTTTGTAATCGCTTCTACAGTTGCCAAAACGATAATTATATCAACATAAGAAAAATTAGATAAAAAAACTGGTGCGGCAACACCGTACGCGGTGCGATTGTTTAAACGACATGCACAGCGATTTACCGGTGAATCTTGACAGCCCTATTTTTAGAACAGTTGAGTTGTAGGTGCATATGTATTTCCCGACAGGAGTTCATAATTGTACTTGTGTGAGACTTGCATTATTATTCCCGCCCCCTGCGACAATGTATCATATACACATATATTTCAGGTTCATGTTGTACGTGATAAAATTACTTGGCCAGGTGCCAAGATGCGAAAACCCAACGAAGGAATGCCTAACTATGAAAATAACAACGTAATGGGCAGCCTATTTATAACATTTGATATAGATTTCCCCAAAGGAGAATTAACTGCAGATGATAAAGCAGGTATGTAGATGTTTGGTTTTGAATACTTCTTTTTGGATTTGGGTTTTCCAGTATTAATTTCACATACTTTATCAGAAGCTGACATACATATGAGCTGCGCTCAGGGAAAACGGGGTTTAATTCATGTACGTAAAGTGGAGTTCCAGATTAGCACAGGCTAATCATGGACAACTCTTTCTGCTCAGACTGGATTTTTGTTTAGAAGAGACTTCCTTTAAATGAAAAATTCCATTAAAGTGGAAGGTGTCATCCCTTATAAGCCTGTGTTGACTCCACATGCTTAACTGGGACGACATTTTACGCACATGCTTTAAGCCCTGTTTTCCCAGACCGAGGCTCGTAAGTGCAATTAGCACTTGTAAACCACTTATATAGGCTAAACTTGTTTAGGAACAATAATTGTAGAATAACAGAACTTAACTGATTTAGGTTAGTTATATAAGAAATTAATGTTTTTTGCCACATGTTAAATCCTGATTTTGTCTATTTTCAGCATTAGCGAAGATTTTCAATCAGGAAGCCAAACAGAAAGTTTATAATGGCCTCCAGGGGTATTGATGTTTAGAGATGTCTAGCTCAATAGTCTCATGAATTCTTCATTTCGTCATCTGTGTGGAGCCCGTGTTCTGGGAAAACTGGTGTTAATGCATGTGCATAAATTTTCATCCCATAGCCTGTGCAGTCCGCACAGGCCATCAGGGACGACACTTTCCGCTATTATTGAATTTTTTGTTTATACTGAATGAAAATCTGGTGTATGCGGAAAGTGTCATCCCTGAGGTCCGAAGTCTGCACAGGCTTATCTGGGATGACACTTTACATTCATTAAGCCTAGTTTTCTCAGAATTAGGATTGTTTCGTCATCTGTGCCGAACAAAACTTTGTGATCTGTCAAGTGCTAATCAATCAGAGTGTAAGAAGAGGACTGAAATTATTGACCACAAGCCAGCCGCTGTAGAGGACCTGGGATGTGGAAATACCAGGGCCGCATTCACTATTTCATTCTTAGTCTTACGAATGAAAAGTAGACTAACATCCCAAAAACCATACTTTTCCTATCCCCATTGTGGGAGCGTTCCCAAGATCTTGCGCAAAGAAACCAATTACTGGTTTTACCCAGGAAACAGAATATTCTTCATTTTAAGACTTAATTTAAGGAATGCGTTGGTGAATTGGGGCCCTGGTCCTGTATTCACAAAGCTTTTTAACAAAAACTTAAGGAAGTTCCTTAAATTCCTAAAATTCTGCGATGTTCTGAAGTGAAACATTTTATATGAATTCTATATGTGTTTTGCATACCAAAGTTTAAATACAAAAAAAAAAATGTAAATTAATAAATATATGTATAATTAAAAGATATTTATGTCTGGCTTTGCCAGAGACATAAAACATTACATAAATTTGTGGAATTTCCTGGGAATCTTTGTTATGATGCACCTTGATAAATGAATGTGATTATCTTACCAGTAAGGCATAGGATTTATACACCCCTGAAGGTACATGATTTTTTGTTTCATTTTGTTGCCGTTGTAAACTGTTTTTTTAACTGTTAATTTTTACAAATTATGTATTATATTTATTATCACACGAAACAAGAACATGTCTGTTGTTAAATAGCTAATCACTTGTAGTTTTTATGTACTTCGTAACATGTACTCTTATATCACAAACAACAATTTTCAGTTGTTTAATTGCCAACAAACAACTGTTAACAACAGGAAAAGATAGTTCAAAAACTGCATAACAGTGTTCACATTGCAGCTTCTCAGATATTTCTCAGGTCATGTAAGAATATTCTGTTTTATTGTTTAAGCATATAATTGAAGAAAGTTGTTCGTTTCAACTTACCCCACCAACCCTAATTTGTTGTGGGTATATAACCACAGCTTTTTGGGGGGTTTCCCGGTTGATTTCTTTTTTATCATTTTCACTAAATTCACACAAAAAACACTTTAATGTTGTGATCCAGTTATGTATATTCGATCATATTTTTTCTAAATTTACTTTAATTCATTAAAGAAATAATGTTAAAAAGAGATTTTGGAAGATTTCTGCATGTCATTGCATATTCCTATTTTATTTGGAATCACAAAAACATTTGTGTCACTATTTCATTTTTTGCAATTAAAGGTGAACATTTGCATGTTAAGTTTCAGAAGAGCCTAAAAAAAATACTTTTTGCATATAAAGTATATTATATAGAAGTTTATTTAAGTATTAAATGTTAGTTAAGTGCTTGTAAATTTAACATCATGACGTAAATAGAATGGTGTTTAACTTTATTTTATGTTAACTTTGTGGTACAATGTTTGGAGGTTTGTTTGCAAAAATGAGTATGCTTGCATTGTTGAAGGCTACTATATTAGTATTGTTATTGATATTGTGTGTAAATTTTTCAATGTCTGTTACCTCAAGTAATGTCAATCCAAACTAGAACCATATTCATTGTGTTGGAATTGTTACTTTTAACACGGCATAAAAGGGACTTATTCACAGTGACAATATTAAGTAAGGCAGTAGTGATATTTTGCTTGCTTATGTATCATGCATACATTCTTGTTGAATCTATGACATTTTTGATATTGAAAAGTGTTTAAAATATTGTGTCTTGTTTTATGGACATTCATCAATGGAAATTGAAAAAATATTAAAATTTTCATCAATAATTTGACAATTGCCATTTTGCAAAACTGTGAACAAGTCCCTTTATATGTTGTGTACCTGTTAAATAATACAGGCTCCATAATATGCAGTTGAACATGGTTTTTTTATACTAAAATAGCATGGGCTGTTTAGTCCAAGGAAACACACTCGAGAGCGTTTCAATAAGCCTTAGGCTTTTGATGTATTCGCCCTTAAGTAATAGGTTAACACTAAAACTGGATCCTGCGATTTCTCAAAAAGTACTCAAAATAACTGTTATGTATTTTTTTAATGGGAATTGTGTAAAATAGTATTTTTTTCACCAGAGGTCAAAGGTCAGATCACTGTTAATTTAAATGAAACAAAACTTTATGTCATAACTTGAAATGTATATATATATGATATGATCATGGAACTCAGTATATACATTGAACTTGCACTGTCCATATGAGCGTTGAGAATAGTCAATCATATTGCATCAGTCATTGTGGCAATGAAGTCCATTCAAAATTGATAAATTATGTTGTTTTTGTTTTTGTGGAAAGAAATACTAGATTTTTATATTAAAAATCTTGTTAAATGTTACGAAAAGATCCAATCATAGAGTCTTATATTGTGTGATTGCTGTATGATTTAGTATCGTGATTTGTATTTTAGTCAATTTACATCGAGTATGGGCTATTGTTCTAGATTTATTTCATCATGATGAGAGTAGAAAATTTCAAAAGTTTAGCTGTGCCATGATAGGAGTATTCATGTTATAATTCCGATCCATTAAAAATGCACGTATATATGTTGTATGAGACAATGTTTGGTTATTACAGAGATTAAGTGTGCAAGAAGGTATTAAACTAAATCCAGGAAGGTGAATATAATATATTTATAATTTCAATGTTTTTGTGATTTATTCACGATCCACATAAACTTTCCGCTTTTATAGATTTTTCGTTTAAAGGAAGTCTACGCGGAAAGTATTGACGTGATACGCCTGTGTGGACTGCACTACTTTTTCACAGAAGGTCCCCACTTTTGCCCTGCTTTTTGTAAATATGAGACCTATTTTTTTCCCAGAAGGCCATTGTCAGCCTGTAATGTTTTGCGTCATTTGCTCGCTTGTTAACCCTTTGCATGCTGGGTAATTTGTCGTCTGCTAAAATGTTGTCTGCTGAATTTCTAAAATTAGCATTTTCTTCGATTTTTTTCAAAGAATACTATCAGAATAGCAAACAGTTTGGATCCTGATGAGACGCCACGTTCTGTGGCGTCTCATCTGGATCCAAACTGTTTGCAAAGGCCTTCAAAATCCGGTTCCTGCGCTCAAAGGGTTAAATATTTTAGGACATGTGACCATGACCCTTTATTAACTTTTAAATATGTTGGTTTGTAACTCGTAAATACCAATTTAAACAGTTGATTGAATTAGGTGTAATTCGAAACATAGTAGATTTGGATTACTGTTTTACCCCACATAATTAGCGACTTGAATAGCAGCAAGAAAAAATAATCATTAAATATAACAACTTTTAATGCGCGAGAAAATTTCGCGAATGTGTGGTCATTTTTACAAGCTATGAACCCACATTTTGCGCACAATTCATTAGTGAGAATCCGACGTAACGTAATTAAAACGTATCCTGACATGGAAATATCAATTATGAAAACGGTTACATGGAACTTTAATTAAACTTAAAACTGTGCTTGTTTGACCTTTGAAGCTCTATTTGCGCACGAGGAAATCGGAATCTATCTAAAAACAAACCATACACACCTGCGTCGATACTCATTTTTTTATATACATGAAAGACCTAAAAATCGATTTTTTTCCGATGACCCAAGAACTTTCCCGTGTTGCACGTTTTCCTCGTGCGCGCCACCACAGCTTTCTGCAACACGTGGTTATAAACGTGTTCTTAACGTAATTAGTGCTAACAGGAAATGCCTTCTTTTCCCTCAAGATGAAATTACAAGAAAGCCAAATTCCTTAAGAATCCGGATCAACATCTGACGCAACACCTTTTCGCAGAAGGAAGGAACATAACAATGTGAGACCTCAATGCACGCATCATCAAGGCCGCAAAAGAAAAACGCAGTAAGAACTTAGCATTATACTGGACGCAATAATTACAGAGTATTCACGACTACCTGACCCTAGCCAGAGATGAGGCCGATACTACCAAGAGAACAACAACAGACTGCAAGAAACCAAGGCCCGATTCTTGAAGACCAAGCTGAAAGTACACGAAATAAAGTGTTGGAAATGCTTTTTTTCTTGAGAACATTTCTGAAATACAACAGGCGAGAACGCTGAATGGACATGCATTTCCACCGAAAGCGAAGCGAGATGGACCGATAGTCGAAGTGATGTAAATGCGGTCATTTTATTTTCAAAGGGAAGAAACTCAAGAAGAATTTTTACAACATAATGTAATAGTTATTCCTCTTCGATAGTACTACATACACCACACGAAGCATCGAAGTCGCTAAAGAAAAAATAAGCAAGGCCCGATACTTGGAGAAGCTGAAAAGTACACAAAAAGCTGGAGAGCAAATACACAAAAATTGAACGTTTAGAAAGACACCACCAAGTTCATTGGCCAACGTATTTAATGACTAGAGTAGCACGGATCCGAAGATCGCCCTGGAAGGTGGGAGAGCGTTGACTGGAAAGGCTGCCGCGGATACTTTGGCTCTTGCAAACGTCTATGAAAGCAACACAAACGTGTCAAGGAAAATAGAGATGGAAGTCCGGCAGTAAGAAAGAGAAAGGGCATGCAAATACAACAAATCGCATATCACTACAAAAGACAATGCAATTAAAAAAGATCTGACGCTGGTCAAGCTTGAAGAAAGCTTACCCCGTCCCCTAACAGAAAGCGTGGTCGCCGCGAAAAGGTCGCCATGGCGTAGTGGATATGGTGTCCGCCTAGCGATCGGGAGGTCACGAGTTCGAACCCCACTGGGAGCGTTCCTGCGATCTACCCCAAAGACACCAAGTACTGGTTCTTGTCCCAGTAAACGGACTCGAGAGCGTCTCGATAAGCCTTAGGCTTTCGATGCAATCGAGCTAAAATAAATGGGCTTAAACTAACAGGAAACGTGGATCCGGTCCTTCACAGATGAGTAAGCAACAAAAGGCATTCAGCAAGAGCGTACGGGAAATACCAAGACGGACAGTAGCAGGCTGCGGTAATACCAACAGGCATCCCCTGCACAAACTAAAGAGCTGAACTGGAAACATTGATTCATTCTGCAAACATGATCATAAGAAAAGTAGACAAAGACTTCCAGATAGATTTTACAAGAGATGCTTTTTCATTCCTGGAAGCAGCAACAGCCAACAGACTACCTCCCTCAGAGCAATAATGAAAACATGTCACGAATTTCTGTACTGAGTGGATCCCATCTCACTGCAGGATACACGGTAATGATGAGGTCGAAAGAATATCAAAGTTGGAAGCGACATAAGACCAAAAGGAGAATACTGTCACGTCTACAAGAACTAGACACCATCGTCAAGTGCCTGTTTAGAAATAACCAGCCACAAGGAAGCTACCATCACCTTCCATACTAGCAAAGGTGATCATCTTTCGACTGCGAACAGGTGGCACTAGACTAAAACACCACGCGCACAATAGATATCATCTCCGTGCCTCTTTAGAGAAGTTGAACATATCCTCCAAAAATGAAGGGAACCACCAACCACTGAATGGATATGTATGACCGCAACATGTGAGTCTGAAGCAGAAGCTGAACGGACAGGTGGAGGAGGCCCAACAGAAGACCACCCGTTGTATCCTTGTCTCCAGACTCCTAGTGTAGCGGTGATGGAGAAGAAGAAGAATAAGAAGCGAAAAAAGAAACGACAAAGTGTATCGTGAGATTCGAGCTCAATTCTAGTATTTTTTTGTTTTTCGTAAAAAAATGTAGAGTAGGTTAAAGAAACGATGCTTTTTATGAAAGGGACAATTTTAATGCGATTTCGTGATTTAAAAAAGACACCTGTCTACCGGAAGTGATCCCGTTTTGAAGAGACCCGTTGTAGAGGTAACGAATAGGACTGGACGAGACCATACGAATCTTGAAATTTGAAGAGGATTCGCGCTAAGCGGGTCGCCATCCCAACGCAGTATGGGAAGCGCCGTCTTCCGGTGTGTTTTCCGGTTTCCTGCGGACAGGTTCCCAGCCGCCTTCCCGAGGTGGGCAGATTCTCGTGCGTGGAACCAACCAGGGAGTGTTGCTGGAATTGGCATAATATGCAGGTAAGAATATTTTGGATATGCCGCTATTTTTCTACACGAACATTTTACACTACTTTTGAACAAATACGTACCAAAATAACATTTGCACGGCAAATTAATTTAATATCAATTAGTGAGATATGGGAACAATCAGTGAGATTAAATTGGTATTTCACGCAGGTTTCTAGTTTTCCAATTTGAATAAAAAGGACCATCATTAATGTTGGGAGTGGAAATAGTGGATTCGACGTCACCTCTTTATGATTTCCTTTGCCCTAAAATGTAAAATCAGGTCTCAAAACTCATGAAATGGTATCCAAATTTGTGTCGCACCTGCTTGCGAAAAGCTCAATATGGAAGTCACAATTATGGATTGTATGTGTTTCCAAGATGGTCGGAATTGTAACTTTGTCATTCATCGTGCAATTTTAGAATAACGTGCTACAAACGGCCACCGTAAGGAGACGACGTGTCGCGTAGAACACCAGTCTCCCTTTTTCAAAAGTCAAGGTTACACTCATAGGTCATTTGGCCATAAACAGCATATCCGGACTGTACATTGGGCATTCATTATGCAATTTTAAAATAACTTTTAAGATTGCCTCATGTAAACAAACGTTTCCCTACCTCGAATGTAACTCCATCATTCATCGGGTTATTAAAATAAATCTACCACTTATGTCCACCGTGGGAAGAAGGTGTGTCGCATGCAAAATAAGGCTCCCTACCTTTAAGGTCAAGGTCAAGCTTTCAGTGTAAGGTAAAATTCGACCATAAAACAGTTGTTTTTTTTCAGACCGAAACTTCATCATTCAACATGCAATTGTTAAATTATTTGCAACACAAATTCACGATGTTGAGACTAAGTGTCACGTTTAAAAACCGCCTTTTGACCTCAAAGGTCAATGTTACACTTTAAGGTCAAAGGACCGGTTCAAACTGTAACATACAAGTCAAAAGTCAAATTTCGGCCAATTACAATTTGTTTGGACTGTAACTTTATCATTAATTATGTAATTAAAACAATAAATAACAAAACATGTTCACCATATGGATAGGGTGTGTCGCCCCTTTGGCACAGGTCAAGGTGAAACTAAAGGTCAATGGTCAAACATGTGCGTGGCGCAGCTTGATCATTATTGTTGATGCAATATCGAAAATGGGCTCCAAATGTTGCCGAGATGCAGCTTGCTACTTATCTTTATATCATTTGTCGGAAAGGGAGATAATTATTATTAGTGTCAGCGTTTGTAAAAGTACAAGTTGTCTCCCTTTCCGGTAATGCATCAACGCGATCCTCAATATTCTTAGTTCGTAGAGTGTTTGACATTGTATATTATGCCAATCACTGGCAATCAGCATGCTCCTCTCATCTTAAAGATAGTGGTTGAATTTTGTAGCGTATATTTTAATCGAGTGCACATGGAATTTCCCATATGGTCACCGCCCATAGAAGACTTGTTTGGTACGTTATGAAGGATTGTGCGAGCTACAGGAGACGACCCTGTGTTTTTTAGTGCCCAGTGTGAAGCAACTAGTTCGCTGCTTCTCGGTTTCATGGCTCATGCGAAAAACGAGTTCGTAGGCTATGATTAAGCGGGTCATCGAACCAGGGACCCTGGGTTGTGTCACCACTGTGTTACGACTAGACCACGGGCCCGCTCGAGGTAGTATCTTTTAAATCAGAATATTGCCCCCAGTCCACCGAATATTGTTCAATGTACGTGAACATGGTGTCAGTTTATATTAAAGTTAATGACGGATATTTCACTGAAAACTATTTCTTGTGTAACAAATACGTTTAATTATATTGTATGTTCGATAGCGCTATAAATTAAAGAGGATATGTGATATATGAGCCGCTTCATGCGAAAATGGGTCCTATCACATATGCGACTAGCGTAGCTCCAGACCAGCCTGTGCATTGCGCAGTCTGGTCAGGATCTACGCTCTCCGCTATAAAGTCGCGCAATGTTTCGTGGTCTCATAAGCGGACAGGGTAGCTCCTGAAAAGACAGCGCGGATGCGCATGCTGATCACGGAATTACGCAATACGCATATGTCATAACACCCATATTCGCATTACGCGGGTCATATACTTTCGACGCAAGGTACGAACAGAGTATACTTACTCGAAATATTTCATATACACCACCTACACCTATCGTGTGTACAGTAGCTTTACTGCGGAAAGGGGGATTGAACTCGGGTCGCCTAGGGGTAAAACGCGGTAACCAACCACTGCGTTATCGGACTGCCGAGAATTGTGAAATGTGTCGCTTTCTGAGAAAACTGGGCATAATGGCTGTGCATAAAGTATCGTCCCAGATTAGCCTGTGCAGTCCGCACAGGCTAATCAGGGACGACACTTTCCGATTAAATTGGATTTTTGCTAAGAAGAAATTTCATTTGAACGAAAAACGTCATAAAAGCGGAAAGTGTCGTCCCTGATTAGCCTGTGCGGACTGCACAGGCTAATCTGGGAAGACACTTTACGCACTTGCATTATGCCCAGTTTTCTCAGAACGCGACACAAATTCCAACACAAAATCATTTCTTTACCGATGACAATGCAGTTTTGAGTAATTTTGTCAGAAAAAAAATGTTTATTAGAAACGATTTATCCAACGTTGAATTTTTAAATGTTTGTGCCTTTAAATTGCCTCGTTGGCGTTCGTTATTACATAAGGGTGCGTTAATTTGTGTTATATAAAGAAAATGTAACGAGTAATTAAAATGCTAATCGTTTTTCAGTACACAATATGCGATCCCATTTCATACGATGTTCATTCATGGTTCTATAACAGGTGCTCATGTAACTGCAAACGGTGCACGCATGCTTGTTATATTAATGCTTTGGTTAAAATATGTGTTTCCTGTTATATAGTGTTTTTTGTCCAGTTTATGTGATGTCGCCTTTAATGTTTTATGTAAATAAGTCAACTGACTGATGCGGAAAACTACAACGAATATAAATGCACTCTAAATGCATGAATGTTTCAAACGTTTCGTTTCAAACATTCGTAACTATTTTTCTCATTTGGACGTTGTTTTATACATGAAATTGCACGATTTACGACGTTTAATATAATGTAATTCTCCATGTCTCAGTCCGTATTTCGAGGGCATGGATTTTGGGAAATCCGGATTTCAAGGTTCGAAAACCAACGAATAAACGCATAAACATTTCATTTCAAACAGAATCCGTCTAGTCGAAAGGTTGATTAATGTCGCATAAAATATCGAAGACTGTTTTATTAAAATCTACAGAATAATTATTTTACAGATAAAAGAAGGAAGGCTAGTTTTAGTAACGAAACTAGTTAAATAAAACTCACCAAAAGCATAGCTTTTATAGCTGTGTTTAACTTTGTATGTGCACACCAAGGGACGATTCCAGGCGTGTCTGTCCTGGGGGAGGGTGGGGCGCCAAGTCGGTCGGGGGGGGGGGCATGGCGTTCAAGCGTACTGACATCCTTGTATTCAACAGTGATTTGTTGATCATTAATTCATTGATTCACTAAGTCAGTAAGTCGATCAGTCGGTCGGTCGAATATCGTGCAAATCTTGTTCCTCGGCCTGAATGTGTCGTGTGCTGAGAAAACTGGACAAAATGCATGTGCGTAAAGTGTCATCCCAGATTAGCCTGTTCAGTTCGCACAGGCTAATTCGGGACGACAATTTCCACCTAAACTGGATTTTCGCTAAAAAGAGACATCATTTAAACGAAAAATTCCATAAAAGCGATAATTGTCGTCCCTGATTAGCCTGTGCGGACTGCACAGGCTTATCTGGGATGACAATTTACGCACAAGCATTACGCCAAGCTTTCTCAGAACACGACTCAAATCATGAGCGCGACGAGCGACATTCAGCGCGACGAACGAACTTGGAACGCGACAAACCTAGAATAAATGTGTACGATTGAATGCCGTGCTCTGTTGTTTTTTCCTTTCCGCCAGATGTCTACAAAATAATTAGACATATGGCAGTGGTGGAAGCAGTTACACAAGCAGTATCAGCAGTAGTAGCTTCAGCAACAGTGAAAAAGAGAAAGCGACGGCGAAAGTTCAAATAATAATTTCCCACTGGAGGTGAGGTATTCTGCATTTCTTCATTTACGGTGTCACATTGTGCCAATGCATGTTTTCTTCGATTATTTATCCGGTCGTTATTGTGTAAATTTTAAGCAATTAGATATACTGAAAAATAATGTGAACATAGGAAATACAAACATATACAGGTCAATGGGATTTTGCGTTTTAAAGTTTTAACACTGAAGTTGTAAATGGCTCTTTAACAAATCTCCTGAAGTTAAATGGCTGATCTAATAAGATATTTAGTGAAGAGTACCCGTCTTGTTCCCAAAATGTAGGTTGTCTTAATTAAACTATCACAAAGTCACTGTTAGAGCTAGCTGCAAATCACTCGTGCCTGTCGGATCAACGGTATCATTTTCGTAGGGCGAAATGACAGATAGGTCCATTTTATTTACAAATGCAAACATCAAACGAACCGAATTCTTAAATTGTTTAATCCTCATGGACAGTGTCATGTGTCGGTGTTTACCGAAGGTTGACGGAAACAGCCGGAGGCATTTTCCGGACACGTCCGATTTATAACGACCAATGATTCTGTCGACGGAAATCGGCGAATAGAAACGATTGTTCACGGTCGACGATCACAATATTGTGGTTTAATGGGTAATACCGAACTTCAAATTTGCCTTGTATAATAGATGGTATATGGGGTTGAAAATAAAATAAATTGTGTGAATTCCAAATGAGATGTAATTTTTATTTCGTTTAAACAATACAAGTTATACATTTTATGGATACAATCAATGTATGCGCTCTATGATTACTAACAGTAAGTAACAATTATTTATTTATTTTATTTTTATTTATTTTTTATTTCATTTTTTGTGTGTTTATTTGTTGGTTGGTTGGTTTGTTGTTTGGTTGGTTCGTTCGTTAGTTCGTACGTTCGTTAGTACGTTCGTGCGTCCGTGCGTGCGTGTGTTCGTTCTTTCGTTTTTTGTTTCGTTCGTTCGTTTGTTTGTTTATTTAATCTTCTTCTACGTATATGTATTCTACTATCACTACCACCACCACCACTACCTTTTTTAACTAATACCATTCTGATACTGATACTATTAAAACAACAGCTAAAACAATATTAACGACAACAAATACCTCTTCGACTGCTACTACCAATTTTGCTACTATCACTATTTTAATACTAATACTTCTACAACAACTACTACTACTACCAATACTAAGTACTACTACCGCTCCTTTGTTGTTTTGAGATGACATTGCAGTATCAGAGCACGTGTAAACGTTCACAATTACTATTACATATAACTGATGATGGCTTAAGTTAATGTATTTACTTTAATGTGGTTTAGGTAATTATGACGTTGTGGTTTGCATGTTTCAACTCAAAAT
Organism: Dreissena rostriformis; assembly: GCA_007657795.1. Classification (NCBI taxonomy): domain Eukaryota; kingdom Metazoa; phylum Mollusca; class Bivalvia; order Myida; family Dreissenidae; genus Dreissena; species Dreissena rostriformis. The sequence goes on from VMBQ01003496.1 coordinate 66,191, forward strand.
ATAATCGGGTGGATTTAATGTTTCTGAAAGAAAGTAAAAAAAAATCCAAAATACCGATCCTTTGAAGTAAAAAATATATCTTTTTTAATATCTTGCCTTGTTTTATAGCCCTTTATTTGGCGCGAGCAATATAATGTTTAATTCGCAAACTTAAGTCATAAATATGTATTAATTGATAATATAATTGCGCCGAAGGTAAAGTTTATTGCAAGTAATTTTCAATAAAATAAAGTGATTTTCGACTTTAAGGGTCAACGAATGAAACGGGTGAAGTGTTTAATGGTCGCGATTTTACTAATACCTTTAGAATATAAACGATACACTAGCACCTGTTGAAAAGCGACTTTTTAAATTGAGCAATTTTCGGGTGATCAATGGGGTATGGAAGATTACATCTATCAACAACGCGGTTCTCCGGACCATTAGCGGAGATCGCACCCACGTCGTTGAGAAAATGTATTTGATTCATATAAATTTGTTAATATATATGTCTACATACAAATGACAAATTATTATTATAATCATATTTGGTATTTCTTTATACATGGTTAGACCTACCAGCACTTGTAAAACTGGCTTGCATATTAAATCGGAAATCACGAGAGTAATTTTTTATTGTGAAAATATTTTAAGCAAAAAGTATTTAATCCTAATATGCACATAGACAAAGCGAAAAATACTGCAGTTTTTAAATATACTAATGATATTTAAGAAATATCGGCTAAAATGCGTTATTAATTGAACAAACATAGCAAGCAATTATTGAGCGAAAAATCAAATTCGTTACAAGGTTCGACGTTATCTGTATAGCATAGATGCGTCATTTCTTGCACATTCTATAAAATTAAAAACCTAAATCATACGTTTGAAAAGCGTATAATCGTAAATGTGTGATCAGTTCTCTTTAAATGTTTAATTCATTTGATTTTTTCTGATGTATGTGATATTTATATTTGTATTCGTCTCGCGGACTGCAAATTTAATGTTGCTGACATCTTGATTAAAATCACCTCGATCGCGATATGTCGAAACAGATTCTGTTATTTTACAGGGAATATGTCTCGAAATCTCTAAATCAGTAATAAAATGGGTATTTTGCAAATTGATGAAATATTTTGCTTATTTAGGTTACTTAATTACGATATGTGCGAAATATACCATTAGCACGGGATGATATTTCGTATCAATCTGTTTCAGACTTGAAGCGCATGCGCGTGATCGAAAGAAAATGAATATGATTGGTGAACTGTATATTTATAGAGGTTTTGTTTTCGGACCATCTTAGTTTTCGGACAACCATTTTGTTCGACTGATATACCCTTGTCTGCGCTCGAAATTTGATAAGTGCGTACTTCATTAACAAATGACAGATTTTTCACGGGCGCAGAATTCATACAAAGAAAAAATTGTCCTTCGCAATCTGAAAGACATATCTATATGTGGGCTCATAGAACTAATCCGGAGTTACTTTCATATAGCAACCTCGTCTCGCGGATCGGCTTCACACCCGAGATAATAAATATTTATTTAACGCGAATATTCAACCAGCTAAGCGAACATCAAAGCGCCGGGCGCACGTAGTAACTTCCGTAATAATATAGACACCAATGTAAATACTAGGACATCTATGTGGCAGCTGATGGCTTGAAATGATTTCGGCGAGTGGCCGTCGAAAGGATCCTGCATGGGTTTAAAGGAATTCATTCGACGCGACAACATGAAACATATAATTTTATAAATAGATTTTTTTTTTGCTATTTGCAGCCGGATTTTATACGACACGAAATACTGGAAATTATAATTTCACAAATAGTTTTGTTTTTGTTATTCGTAGCCAGGAAAAGTAAGTTGTATCAAACTCGCGATGATTAAACATACATACAAAAAAGAGTTTGAAGTTTTCTAGATAACTAGCGGTTTGGTTCTGATTTGCGATACCAAATGCGGAATACGAGTCTAAGATATTTAAGTCACGCCGACGTTGAAAATTGAACACGAAAAGAGCCAAACAAATACGACACTCCTGTTATATAACGATTTGTTTCTCAATTTACGTGAACCCTATTGTAAGCACATTGCTATTTTATTTATTGCTACCATTATTATCGTGTCTCTTTAACATACTATCCGACATCGTTCTATTGGGTCCATTTCGTGGACATAATCCCTTAAGAAAACAAGGTTTCTTCGTTCTAAATCACTCAATCAATCAAAGATCTCGTGTGTCATTACTTTTAAAACGCATTCCTGTCTTTTACGACACCACCCCGCGAAGTTGACATACATCTCTCCAAAATAAAAATAACTACGTCAAACTTGTATGCCCATCTGTTTTACAGCATTTTTAGCTCGGACCCGGTGTTTTATGCCCGTCTTTTGAAAAACGGCATTCACGACCGGACGGCTATAAACCACTGCGGTATTGTCCGGATATCGGACTTTGAGATTTACGTTCGTTTAGTGGAACTTAAATGAGATTTTAATCCCGGTAACCATTGAGTTTAAATGGATTTGGCGAGTGAGTGATATGGCATTGTAACAAATGGCTGTCACTTAATTTGCTACATTATCAACCCTTTAATTTGCCTGTCACTCTGTACCTACATCGAGAGGTTTACGAGGGGGCCTTATTAAACAGATTAGGGGTGGGATACTTGTGGTTTAAAGCTATTTGTTCACAGACGTTTTGTATTTTAACGTAAGCCATTCAATGTATGAACTCAAGAAGTGGAATTCAGTGGCTGTTAAACATTATGTTTATAGCATATGTCTACGGCTGTCGTGCGTTTCGATACAGTATGTTTTAAATATTATTATTATTTGGGAATATGAGACAAAATTTGGAATATTTACAAATCGACAATATATGAAGAGGTCACTTTAAAGCGGGACTGTACGATTTTTACATGTGTTAAATTTTAATATATTGATTAAATTATGTTACGATGACTCAAAATAGGCAATACAAATTATACTTTGAAGACGAATTTCATAAAATGCAGCAAAGACAAGTTAGCGCTGGTTAAAGCCGATGCCGACACTTTTACTCGTATTTGTAAGGAAACAAAATTGTGTCTTTGTGTCGTATGAACGAATCTGCACTAAAACTAAATTTAGATTCACATTGTACATGCATGATATA
>VMBQ01003496.1:70469-93511 GCA_007657795.1 Dreissena rostriformis
AAATATTTCCGTATTTATCCAGTTGACTGGGGCTTTGAATGCCCCCGATTCCAACTCAATTCCACCACTGATACTACGGTATTTAATCAGTCATACCAGGTGTGTAGCTAGTCCTATATTGGTATACTAGTTTATCAGTCATACCAGGTGTGTAGCTAGTCCTATATTGGTATACTAGTTTATCAGTCATACCAGGTGTGTAGCTAGTCCTATATTGGTATACTAGTTTATCAGTCATACCAGGTGTGTAGCTAGTCCTATATTGGTATACTAGTTTATCAGTCATACCAGGTGTGTAGCTTGTCCTATATTGGTATACTAGTTTATCAGTCATACCAGGTGTGTAGCTAGTCCTATATTGGTATACTAGTTTATCAGTCATACCAGGTGTGTAGCTAGTCCTATATTGGTATACTAGTTTATCAGTCATACCAGGTGTGTAGCTAGTCCTATATTGGTATACTAGTTTATCAGTCATACCAGGTGTGTAGCTAGTCCTATATTGGTATACTAGTTTATCAGTCATACCAGGTGTGTAGCTAGTCCTATATTGGTATACTAGTTTATCAGTCATACCAGGTGTGTAGCTAGTCCTATATTGGTATACTAGTTTATCAGTCATACCAGGTGTGTAGCTAGTCCTATATTGGTATACTAGTTTATCAGTCATACCAGGTGTGAAGCTAGTCCTATATTGGTATACTAGTTTATCAGTCATACCAGTTTTGTAGCTAGTCCTATATTGCTATACTAGTTTATCAGTCATACCAGTTTTGTAGCAAGTCCTATACTGGTATACTAGTTTATCAGTCATACCAGTTTTGTAGCAAGTCCTATATTGGTATACTAGTTTATCAGTGATAGAAGTTTTGTAGCAAGTCCTATATTAGTATACTTGTTTATCAGGCATATCAGTGTTGTAGCAAGTCCTGTATTGGTATACTAGTTAATCAGTCATAGCAGTTTTGTAGCAAGTCCTATATTTCTATACTAGTTTATCAGGCATATCAGTGTTGTAGCAAGTCCTATATTGGTATACTAGTTATCAGTCATACCAGTTTTGTAGTAAGTCCTTTATTGGTATGCTAGTTTATCAGTGAAAGCAGTTGTATAGCAAGTCCTATATTGGTATACTAGTTTATCAGTGAAAGCAGTTGTATAGCAAGTCCTATATTGGTATACTAGTTTATCAGTGATAGCAGTTTTGTAGCAAGTCCTATATTGGTATACTAGTTTATCAGTGATAGCAGTTTTGTAGCTAGTCCTATATTGGTATACTAGTTTATCAGACATATCAGTGTTGTAGCTAGTCCTATATTGGTATACTAGTTTATCAGTGATAGCAGTTTTGTAGCAAGTCCTATATCGGTATACTAGTTTATCAGTCATACCAGTTTAATAGCAATATAAAGAAGTGAAACTCCAGAAGCTGCAGCAGTATTGCATTTCTATCATTCACACCTTCGTGGTCCTTTATTTATGGCAAGGAACCAATTGCCAATTCCTATATTGGTATACTTGTTTATCAGACATATCAGTGTTGTAGCTAGTCCTATATTGGTATACTCGTTTATCAGTCATACCAGTTTTATAGCAAGTCCTATATTGGTATACTAGTGTATCAGTCATAGCAGTTTTGTAGCAAATCCTATTGTAGACTAGTTTATCAGTCTAGCAGTTTCGTAGCAATTCGTATATGGGTATTATTTATCAGTCATAGCAGTTTTTTAGCAAGTCGTATATTGGTATACTTTATCCGTGATAGCAGTTTTGTAGCAAGTAGTATATTGGTATGCTTTACTTCTAATGATCTTTTAAGGCTTTGCATTCATTGTGTAATCTTAATGACCTATTATTATAAGGTTAATGGCAGGTTAATGTGTCCGAGCTTAACATTGCTTAACTCACCGAGTTATAAAAATGCTCGAACAAAACGATACAAATTCAAAGCTACGCAACCAGCCAAGTAATGTAGAACCCGTTTAAGACAAAACGTTTGCTCGAGCGGCTAACTATCATCTTTTGTGCGTTTACACATCACTATTGTCAATTAGGGACCGAATAGCAAATAGACAGTGACTAATGGGTCTTCCAATTGTTCATTAGCATATTCTTTGATCTCAAAAATGCCGAGTTTTCTTTAGCTCTTACGCATCCCTCTGATTTAAGATTTGATCCTTGTCTTCACCGTTTTTGGCAGTGTTATTTTTTCAGAATGTATAGATTCATGTAATTTAGTTGAAAAAATGTCAATTCTATCTGTTTTATTCACTGCGTTTTTAAAAAGAATCGAACTTCATCAGAGCGACAATTTGTCAGCATCAAGTAAATTTTCGACTACTCAGTGCAAGAGAAATCACATTTTCTTTTCTTGACAGTTATATGAGGTTTGCCATAATTATTTTACATTGAAACCGCAAAAATGTTTGACGTGAAAGTGGACAAGTAGAAGTGTGTTTTTTTTTTAGAAATTTAATTTATTTGTTTCCAGTGAACACGGATTTTGAAGTGATCAATTACATACAGTGTCAGTGCGAGGACAAACTTCACGAGGATTTTCGATGAGAATGTCTTAGCGAAACTGGGAGCCATGGAGGTCGCCATTTTGAAATTCTACCTCGTTTTTATGATGAGATTAATCTGGGAGGAAGTGACGTCACTGAAAATTCCGACCACGTGTTCAAGTAAGTACACAATTCTGCTACTATGCTTTTCTGTGCCCGTGTATTAGCCGAGTTAGTTAAGTGAAGTCGCACAAGAGGCTTATTTATTGTATACTTCTCTGTCCTCGTTTCTTTAAAAACACAAAACAAATCAAGAACAATTTAATGTCCAGTAAAACGGTCTTTTCGTGGCCTGACGATAATAGGCGAGTTTAAAAGTACCATTTTAATCGATTATCACGACGCAATCAGTTTTCCATGATTCCAAAACGAGGCTCACGATGCGCAGTTCTGACCGCTTCTAAAGTGGTTACTACTGTCTGCATATATATGGAGGCCAATTTACGTATGTGATCTATATAAATATTCACTAAATATACTCCTTGCTTAACGCAATTAACTCATACATAAAACAAAGGAAGCCGGTTGAACTTTTATTTTGCCATAAAAAAAGCCGGCTACTACTGAGGAAACAGAACGCGCTAGCAGAGAACACTATTTTAGTATGTTTTGATTTTTTTTATTGCAGGGAAAAAACCTTTGTTATGAAGAATAATTTATCTTACACTAGATACGATTGTACAACTTGTACTTACTCGATTAACTCCATAGGCGTCACTAGCTTTATCGCGTCACTAACTATTTCGCGTCACTAGCTATATCGCGTCACTAACTATATCGCGTCACTAACTATATCACGTCACTAACTTTATCGCGTCACTAGCTATATCGCGTCACTAGCTGTATCACATGACTAACTTTATCGCGTCACTAGCTATATTGCGTCCCTAGCTGTATAGCGGCATTAGCTATATCGCGTTACTAGCTATATCGGGTCACTAGCTGTATCGCGTTACTAGCTATATCGCGTCACTAGCTATATCGCGTTATTAGCTTTATCGCGTCACTAGCTATGTCTGGTCACTAGCTGTATCGGGTCACTAGCTATATCGCGTCACTCGCTATATCGCGTCACTAGCTGTATCGCATGACTAACTTTATCGCGTCACTAGCAATATTGCGTCACTAGCTGTATAGCGTCACAAGCTACAATGTATATCGCGTTACGAGCTATATCGCGTCACTAGCTATATCGCGTTACTAGCTATATCGCGTCACTAGCTGTATCGCATGAATAACTTTATCGCGTCACTAGCTATATTGCGTCCCAAGCTGTATTGCGTCACTAGCTACAATGTATATTGTGTTTTGAGCTATATCGTGTCACTAGCTATATCGCGTTACTAGCTATATCGCGTCACTAGCTATATCGCGTCACGAACTATATCGCGTCACTAGCTATATCGCGTCACTAACTGTATCGCATGACTATTTTTATCGCGTCACTAGCTTTAATGCGTCACCAGCTGTATAGTAGCTGTATCGCGTCACTAGCTTTATGGCGTTACTAGCTATATCGCGTCACTAGCTTCATCGCGTCGCTAGCTATATCGCGTTACTAGCTGTATCGGATCCCTAGCTGTTTCGGGTCATAAGCTTTATCGCGTCACAAGCTGTATCGCGTTACTAGCTATATTGCGCCACTAGCTATATCGCGTTACTAGCTATATAGCGTCACTAGCTATATTGCGTTACTAGCTTTATCGCGTCACTAGTTATATCGGGTCACTAGCTGTATCGGATCACTAACTATATCGCGTTACTAGCTGTATCGGATCACTAGCTGTATCGGATCACTAGCTTTATCGAGTTACTAGCTATATCGCGTCGCGTCACTAGTTATATTGCGTTATTAGCTGTATCGGGTCACTTGCTGTATATCGCCACTAGCCATAACGCGTGTATAATAAGCTGTTTCGCGTGCATAGAAAGGATACGCTTAATAATTAAAAAAAAATGTTATTATATGACCGATTTCAATGTTCTTTTTAGATTTTTTGTAAAAGCCAGATTTCTTTTAGAGACGAATTATCCAAAACTTGTATTTATTTATTTATGTTTCGACGGGTGCCTTAAACAGAACGTGTCCGAAAAAACTATACACTGAGCGTATATTTAATAGTTACATACCAATTGTTAGGAATTCAAATACTAGCGTAAGCGATAGGTCTCTACGCAAACACGCTGTTTGCTACGTTTAAATGTTACCTGTCAACAATTATTACGTCACACACGTTGTGTGCAAATAATTATTACGTCACACAAATGGTAGCTGGATACTGCTAATACGTTGACTTGTATGTAAGCTCACGAACCAAAACAAACATGGTTAAGCACATTTATTCGGCCAAGACCAGGGCTTTGTATTTGAAGCTTTTATATGTTAAAGTAAGATGTATCGTAAGTAAATTAGAACAATTGAAAACAAAAAAGAGATGAACTTAAACATACTTATGATTGTATTATTTTTCAGAATTATCTTATGATAAAAGGATTATTATTTTAAAAATAAAGAGCCTGAGATTATTTTGAATAATCAATGGATAAATTAATGGATACACTTATTTTTAAAGAGCATGGCAATCAACGAATACAGTTTTCCTGGTATTATCTTAACAAACTGGACGTACAAAAAATAATTCTTTTCATTATTATTTTTTCAAATTCAGGTGTTACTTTTTAAGTTTGTGCTTGCATTGTTTTGTTTTTAATAGTAAACTATTTTAACAATAAATAAAATGTTTTAAATAAGGTAGCCACGCAAATAATAATATATTTAACAGATTAGAAATGACCATTTGTATGAAAATTTAAGTTAATTAAGAGTGCAATTCTCACTAAAAACTTAAAAATAGATATCTTCTTACATTCAAACTATTAACTGACTATTATAACCGGTTTAAGTAAACAATTGAAATCGCCATTTGTTAGGCAAAGTTTGTTTGAAATAAATATTTTGATAACGGTGGGTTAAATTGACATTTGAGTGTGAATTGTTTTACCAATAGCAGTTAAACAATTAATTTATACCGTATATTTAAACAAATGTTAAGTAAAAACGTAGTTATGAAATTAAAATTTTAACACATACATGTTCTGAAAAAAAAACAAGTGTATACATGTATAACAATTACTTCTAAAATGTATACGAACATCAACATATAACTAATAGAAAGAGTGAACGCAATGTAAACGAACGATATCTAAATCGACTGAATTGCAAAGCGGAAAGACTTGTTTGGATAAAACATAACTTCTTCAAAAACATCTTTTCTCGATACACATCATGTGACTTCTTACTGTTCTTAGTGTTATCATTCCTTTCATTAATACCTTCGCAATTATTTGAAGTATATCTTTAGATTTTTTACTGCGTCGTAGCCCTTAGAAGTTAAAGTAGTTCCCGCGAATCCAACTCACGAAATCACGTTACTTCCGCACAAGTAATTTACTCTATTTTTGTTTTAAATGGTACCGTTCCGTTCCGCATATTGATACTTATAGACACAGTTGTTACTTATGATCATTCCTTATCTAAAATCAGTAACAATGTCATTTACATGTGTTTTACTATCAATTTGTCTGTTCACAATGTTCGTTTAACCCATTTATGCCTAGTGGACTCTCCCATCCTTCTAAATTGGATCAATTTATTTCCAAAATTAGGGTTGTCTAGTTTATTTATTTCTATATTAAGAATATTTTTTACAGAAATTCCTTTAAGCAAAAAGCGCAGACCCCGATGAGACGCCGCATCATGCGGCGTCTCATCTGGGTCTACGCTGTTTGCCAAGGCCTTTTTTCTAGACGCTAGGCATACATGGGTTAATATACTTACATTTCAATTTATCGATGTTCAATTTTATTTGATATAACAATAGACGTAAGGAAAAGTTTCAAATACTGACTTCATATTAGCTTTCCCATAAAAAGTATCGACTCATTTTTGCGAGACGAATTATAAAGATTGTTTTGCAATTAATTGTGTTCACACAGCTTATTATCTTTAGATCTTTTGTCCGAAAACACATAAGCGCGATTCATTCCGGATGAATACAAATAATAATTAAAAAAAAATCTTTATATAATTGCCATAGTATGACTCGAAGAAATTAGAACAGAACAAATTCTCAAGCTTTGCGGAAAAATAATGTTTTATTGTCTGATGTCTTTTGAGAGCGTTTATTCAATTTGTGTAATTGTCGCTTTGACTTAAACATATAAAATGGTAAATTCGCTTTCTTTGACAACTAGATGGCTCTTTGATGATGCCATTTTCATGTGATTTACTACCGTGTTGTACTGTTTCTTGGTGCGAACTGTAACCAACATAACATCATTCTGTGCATTATAATGTGTGGGAAGTAAAAATGGTCGAACTTTGCGCAATCCAGTTCATTCAAAGAAATCAAAAAATCAATGAGTCCTATGTTTCACAAATCCTATTTCACGTATGTGAATAATATGAAATAATTCTTTAAAAGTGAGCAAAATACGGTCGTTTTGTCCGCAGATATTTGCCCTTTTCATTACAATATTTTAAACGTTAGTTTCGTGTAGGAAACGCAATTGATTCCAACACATACCTTTGTTAATCAAATTGTTCATACACACACATGTGATTTGTGATTCTATTCTTCAATATGAAAATATGTAAGTGAAAATATAGATCTGAACTGATCTATAGATCTATCTCCCTACACTGTCCGTGCGGTCTGCAATGCCGATACTGAATCAATATTTGCAGCAATAATATTTTTCACAAATCATATTGTCAACATCACCTTGAAAAATAAAATATTATTTGCCACGAATTGACACAGTAATGCGTTCAAATCAGAGACTCATTATTTTCGCGAAGAAGAACAAGACCTGACAATAATGAGGTCATATTTTTCACAGATGTAAAAAACGTGACGTACCGATACTTTATCATTAGGACTATGCTGTGAAAACGGGGCTTAATGCATGTGCTGTCCGCACAGACTTATCAGGGGTGACACTTTCCACGTTTATGGAATTTTTCGTAAAAAAGGAAGTCTCTTCTTAGGGAACAGTGACTTTAGACAGAAAGTGTCGTCCCTGAGTAGCCTGAACGTACTGGACGGGCTTATCTGGGACGACACTATACGCACATGTTTTAAGCCCAGTTTTCGCAGAACGAAGCTCATACCATTACGGCTCCACATGGTGGTTGTAATAAATTCAAGATCACAATGTACAAATCTGTCACAGCGGATACAAAACCCATATTTTCCATTCACGGCGCAAATGACCCTTGCTGAAGATGTATTTTAATAATACATCCGACAGGCCGGTAGCCCGGGCTAGATTCATCAACCGAAAAAATGACTAATTTTTCCCACCTATGAAATGTCACCGATCAATGCGGACTTTATTCATTGAAATGTAATAAACCAGATTAAAATACATAAAATGTATACTTTCGACATCGCCGTCTGCTAATTTAGTATTCATAATGCATTTGTAATGGGTTTGCTATCCGAAGCAAAATCGTCGTTTATTAATGAACATGTTGCAACTTTTCGCGTTTAAAGATTGTAAAAAAAAACTTGCAGTAGCTTTATTTAAAATTAGTTCACCATTATTTAAAATTCTTTTCACGTATTAAAAGGTCGCATTTTATGTTCACATTTTTTCTGAGTCGATGTCACAATTGTTCAAACGAAGACATATATAAGTGTTTTAAATTTTAATACACGCTAAGGATCGCACTGTATTCCCCTATTTTCATGGCGTATGGTGATTTGCCCTCGTCCCCATATTTTGCTTCTTTTTTCGATATAACAAGCGGAATCATAACCATTTTTTTTATAAAAAAAAACTTTTTTGCTTGTGTCGGGCGTTACTAGAGTGGTCAAACTTTACATATCCAACATGATGTGAACTTGCAAAACATTGTAATTTTAGTTATTTTTTTCGACGTAACTGGATTTATTGCCCTTTTTGTAGCAAAGCCATGAGATTGTTTCAAATTGTGTCGAGCGTAACTCGAAAAGTACTGCTGTAAGAGTGGCGAAACTTTACAAATTTATTAATTAGAATTGCGCATCTGGTTATGTTGGTGCATTTTTTCGGCGTAGCCGAGTGCGGTCACTTTTGATCTAGATTTATTGAGTGATTTTTGCAGTGGAAGAATTCAATGCAAAAGAAAAATTGCGCACATTTCCTTATTTTCGAGAATGCAAGCATACATCAATTGTTTGACGTCCACCAATAACTATCCCATATATGTGGTATAGTGTTATTGTGCGTCAATTTTAAATGATAACTTGTAAATGGCTGTGCATAAACAAGTTTTGTTGTTGCGCCCGAACAATTGAAAACCACGTGTATACATTCAACTGTAAGTCAAACATTAATATTTTCAGATAAGGGGCCGATCAACCTCATAGACGAGGCGTTCCCGAGAATCGGCCAACTTCCTGAAGGTGTCAGTGTCGTCTATGACGTCAAAAGTCACGTGCACGCGCTTCAGTTTTTACCAAACACCAAAGATATACAAATACCCACAAGAAAAATATTCCAACAATGTCAGTATTTTCCGGAGGAGTTCTCCGTATTTTTCATAATGAAGCACGTCCAAATGACGAAGCACAAACAGTGTTTACTATCGATTGCGCATGCGCAGAAAACTCAACTCTCCGTGTGCATATCAAGGAAGCAAATCATATTCACTTTCGACAATAAGCGGACCCGTTTCCGGAGTTCCGTTCTGACGTTCAATCAGTGGCACACGGTGGGCTTCAGCGTCACCGGTAGTCACGTGACCATGACGACGGACTGTTTGAACATCCGGAAGCACAAGCTGAAGCGCGCGTTTCCGAGTTTTCTCGAGACGGAGAACTCGGTGATCAACATCGGCGGATGTAACACGTGTGAGAGCGCCTTCCAGGTGAGATTACACTTATTTCAATTCCCATAGAGTCACATTATACAACTGCCAACTTTCGAAGCATCTTTCGTTCCTTTCCTATATATCAAATTGTGCAAGCCTGATATCATTTTAAAGAAGGATCTGTCCTCTTCCAAAAATTGCAATAAAAAAGGTACCGTCTCGCAACTTCTAAGAAAGTAAAATTCGTACAATTGTAAGCGCCCTCGGAAAACACGGTTTCGGAAGTGAGATTTCGACAAAAGCTCAGTACTTCAATAAACGCACCCCAAATGTTCATCTTTCAACGTTGTCACTTATGAAATGCCCCAAAATGTTGCAGATACACATAGGATACAGGAAATAAGCATACAAAACAAGGGTTTTATCTATAACTTGCTTTTAAAGCAAACGAGAAAAGGAACTCTTAAGAAATTGACACTTCTTTCGACCAGGGTTGAATACAAAATGATTTAGTGGAATGTAACCTTCCAGAAGGTCTGGTTGCTAAAAAATGTACGACCTTTTGGGCTTACAGTCTTGATTTTTTTAATCAAGTTATTAATGTGAATCAGTTGTAATCCCTTTAATATACTCTTGGAGACTTTTCTAACGCATCACGTATTGAAATCAATATAGCTCCCTTATTTTTGAACGGATTTTGTTTAAATTTGGAATCAGGATAATTCAACACATATCTAACACTTCTTGTAAATTTTGAATGAAATTGATCAACATTTAAATAGTAAACTTAAAAAATTAAAAACATCACTGCAAAAATCAAATTCGCAAAATCGCACAACGTAAAATAATAAAAATGTGAAAAGTAAAACGCATAAACTTACACGTCTTAAGGACTGACCGGTGTGCAACAACATTCCAAGTGAGCTCCTGAATATTTATATGAGCCATATTTATTTTTTAATTAATGTTATGTTTTCCTTGTGTAAAATAACCCACCTAGAATGATAAAATTGAAATTCAATTGGGATTATAACGCGTTTTACTACACTTTGTGACTTTTCTAACGCAACACTTTTCAAACTTTAATATCTCAGTTTTTAGTAAATATTTTTATTTAAAATTGTACATCTGATCATTTGACTATGTTATGTGCAAGCTAACGATAAAATCATTCATCCGTGTCGATCGGACGCTTTAGCAAGTGGGGCAGGTAGACTGCAAAATGCAAATTACGCGGTTGCGCTCCTGAATATTCATACGATCTATATTGTTTTTTAAATTAATTTTATGTTTTCCTGGTGCAAAAACCCACCTAAAATAATGAAATTGAAATACAATTAGAATTATCTCGTGTTTTACCATTTTCACGTGCAAAAGCATGAAACCACACCTACACCAAGTGCAAAAGCGTCCGATCGCCACGGATGAATAATTTTATCGTGAACTTGCCCGGAATAAAGTCAAATGATCACATGTGCAATTTTAAATAAAAGTCTTAACCCATTTATGAGATATTCAAGTTAGAAAAGTGATGCGTTAGAAAAGTCTCCAAGTGTACGTGTTAATTGTAAACAAACGTGTATCGCGAAGATTTGTTTTTATTTTTAACATTGTTTTGCAAAATTTATTTTATTTGAGTATGAAGTTAACAGAAGTTAACAGACTGTTACCTTAACTGGCCGTTAGAGTTTTTGAGCATCCGGACCCAGTCCCCAATATCTCAAATAAGCTGAAGCTCTCTTTTTCCGTATTGCAAATAGTGCGTGAAAACATTTAATTTTAAAAATATTACAAGCTGTAATGATAATCAAATGTTAATTTAGCATGATTTTGTTAAAACACCATCAGCCTTAAAGTTGTGTTACAAAGCAATAAAATAAGCGACTTAAAACTGACTTACCCGGTAAGTATTTTTGAGAAATCGGTGCCGTGCGACTTTAGGCAGAGGGTGTTATCACATGGTGATTTAAAGGAAGGCGAATCCCTCTGTTAGGGAATGGATACAAACTGAAAGGTGCGTGAAGTTGGCTCGCCGTTCGACGTTCGACATTAGAACAACATTCAAATTACCGAATGTTGTGCTGGCACGGCATTCCAGCTCGACATTCAGCTTGACATTCAAACCGAATGTTGTGCTGGCACGGCATTCCAGCTCGACTTCAGCTCGACATTCGGATATAGTATTGTAAAATCATTTTTGAATGTTGTGCTGGCACGGCATTCCAGCTCGTCATTCAGGTCGACATTCGGATATAGTGTTGTAAAATTATTTTTGAATGTTGTGCTGGCACGGCATTCAAGCTCGCAATTCAAAAATAATTGTACAACACTATATCCGAATGTCGACCTGAATGACGAGCTGGAATGCCGTGCCAGCTCGACATTCAAAAATAAGTGTACAACATTATCTCCGAATGTCGAGCTGAATGACGAGCTGGAATGTCGTGCCAGCACAACATTCGGTAATTTGAATGTTGTGCTAATGTCGAACGTCGAACGGCGAGCCAACTTCACGCACTTCAAACAGAAAACAGTCATTCCTCGTAATAAAAAGGAGCCCATTGACCAAGTCTGGTAAATCCATTGCGTTTTTGTACAAATTAATGACATTTTCACGCTTAGACCTACACGTGTAATAAATATGCAATGAGGACAGATTAAAGTTGCTTAAAAATGTGAAGAATGAGGTTTCATTTGTCATATTTAAGCATAAACAAATGCGGTATGTCTAACCCTTTGAGCGCTGAAACCGGATTTTGAAGGCCTTTGCCAACAGTTTGGATCCAGATGAGACGCCACAGAGCGTGGCGCCTCATCAGGATCCAAACTGTTTGCTATTCTGATAGTATTTTATTTTATTCATAAATCGAAGAAAATGCTAATTTTAGAAATTTAGCAGACAACATTTTAGCAGACGACAAATTTCGCTGGGCAAAATGCGTGTGCGTAAAGTGTCATCCCAGATTAGCCTGTGCAGTCCGCACAGGCTTATCAGGGACGAAAATTCCCGCCTTTATAGAATTTTTCGTTTAAATGATGTCTCTTCTTAGCGAAAATCCAGTTTGGGCGGAAAGTGTCGTTCCGGATAAGCCTGTGCGGACTGCACAGGCTAATCTGGGATGACACTTTACGCACATGCATTTTGCCCAGTTTTCTCAGAACGCGACACAATTCAGCCTCAGACGCGAATGGACCATATTAAACTTCGAAATGAGCACGGTCTTTTAAGCTTGCTTCTCACCAGTATTTGTAAATGCGCAAGATGGTCTGGAGGGTTGCTTGCCGCATAATGCCATAAGACCCATTTTCGCTTGACGCGGGTCATATACATGTACGTATAATTACTTGAACATATACACAACATATTATTTTTACATTAAAGAGTAGTTATTCATGGATTTCGATTGTGAAACACATATCAGTACCGGTACTTGCACTCGTACTATACTAATCTGATTTGAACATATTTGAATGCATGTATAGATATGCATATATATTATGTAATTTGCCTCACATTTTTAACAACATTTAACTAAAATGACGAGCACAGATTATTTTCGCATTTCAAAATAATTAACCATATAACTCGTCTATCTGGCAAATGAATCTAGATGTATATGTTCTCGATTGCTTTCACGTAATTTACAATTAAGTACATTTTCGAAATGATCATAAAAACGACTGTACCCTATTTAAAGCGACTTCATCAGTTCGGAATAATGAACTTTTCAAAATCTTAGAACTCTTTACAAGTTTAAAGAAACACTTTTCGAGTTTTCGGTGTAAGTCGACTACACGGTTGTTTATGGGGCGATAAACCACGATAAGACGACATTATTTCATGTTCTGATGCAACCTCAGCGCAATTATAATGAGACCTACATTTGACTTGTTGAATTCTTTGTACGTCGTGTATTGCGTGATTTAACACCAAAAAAAAATAACGAAAATCACGAATTAAATGTGCTTTGAACGTTAAAAATATCGAAGATAGCTTATTAAATCAACCGAAATTTCACTGGTGGAATATTGTGAAAAAGTAGCTTTGATAATGTTATAATTTTATTTATAGTAAAATAAACAAAACCTTGCCTTAAACGATTGCACATTCAAGCTTGCAAGGATTAACAAATCATTATTTGGATTTTGCGAAAACGTAGCTTTAATAATGTTATAATTTAAATTCCTGTTTGATAAATAATATATTTTTTAACATCAAATTTGCCGAAAATATCCATTTAGATACCACCTCGTGAATTAACAAATGTGTTTATAAATTAATGAAGCAAATCAAACGAATAATGACTTCATCTAAAAAGCACATTTCCCTACTTCGACGATTTGATGACAAGTTTCAGTGGCTGTAAAATTAAACTTAATAGTAAATATTAGTTTTCGATTTCTTTCAATTGATATAACGTTTTGTCTGTATCATTATACGAACCGCTTCATGTGGAAATGGGTCTTATGCCGTATGCGACCAGCGAAGCTCCCGCGCAGTATAGTCAGGAGCTACCTCGTCCGCTAATAAGACCGCGATACCTTGCGTGACTTTATAGTGGACAGCGTAGCTTCTGACTAGACTGCGTGATTTCGCAGGCTGTGCTGGAGCCACCCTGGACGCATATGGCATAAGACCCAATTTCGCATGACACGACTTATATACTAGTGATTTTATATTTTCGTAAAATATTGTTGACAGAAGTATGTATTGTCAATTGTTTCAAAAAAGGCTTCATTTTATTACTTTCCCGTTGAGGTTAAAAGAGCAATATTAAACACGAAATTATAAAATTTCTCTAAAATATAACCAGATATTCGTGATCTCCTGGAAAATTGAAAAAATAATTGCCTTATGATAAATATAATCGTATCTTTAAAATTGCGATGCATTTTGAGAGTGGGTAAGGCAAGCTGGACGAAATATAATTATTTGTATCGCTTTATTGTTCACTTTCTGTTAAGAATGCCCCGGCTTCTTGTTGGGAGACTACGCGCTCTTCAGAAATTATATGTGTTAAAAGCCAACGGCTTATCGGGTATATGACACAAGAGAATTCGTTCCCATCCATTCGATGGGTGGAAATGTTCGAAGTTTTGATTGGCTGGTCGGATCACGAGGCAACCAACGTTGCAACGCTGCGGAAGTTTCGTGCATGGTTCCGTTCGCGCTTTTGTCAATTATTAGTTTCTGACCACGTGAGACTGCCAATACAAAATAAATAAATAGGCGATTGCCTGTCACATTTTTTGTTAACCCTTTGCATGCTGGGAAATTTGTCGTCTGCTAAAATGTTGTCTGCTAAATTTCTAAAATTAGCATTTTCTTAGATTTTTTTTTCAAAGAATACTATCAGAATAGCAAACAGTTTGGATCCTGATGAGACGCCACGTTCTGTGGCGTCTCATCTGGATCCAAACTGTTTGCAAAGGCCTTCAAAATCCGGTTCCAGCGCTCAAAGGGTTAAATGAATGGCCCCGAAACTGTAGTGTTTGGGTCGTGTCTTATTGTGTTATGCTCCAAAATGTTAACCTTTTCTACAAGGTTACTGTACACTAAATAATTTTAGGTATACGCTCTTAAGAATCTTGATTTCGTGGAAGTCATGTTTTCAGTTGAAGGCATTCGATATGTACCGGTATTCCTTTCTCGACCTATATGCAGGAAAAGCATGACGTTCACTTATAAATCACTGTTATGTTTTAAGATGGAGATTCCTACGGGAAACTTGCGCTAAGGCGAGTTACACTCAACTAAAGTAGCCGTAAAATAAACAACGATGTAAACTGTTAACTTTGATACGTGTCTTTCTTACATATCATACGACAAACATTGTTCATGTCTTAAATACATTCATAGGGATTCGAATGAATATATTGTAACCGCAGCGACTTTTCCAAACTCTTACCATTTTTTTAATACTTTCTTCGCGGATATGGGTGTGACGTTGCGTGATTTATGACCCAGTGTTCGCAAGTTCGCGCTGTGCAATTATCGTCCCTAATTGACCATCTTCGTCGTTAATCTACCCATATATCGTTTCACAAGCGAACTTTCTTCAAAGCGCCGTCATAAAGAAGCCTCTTTGGCCTATACTTCTTAAAGATACCCTCGTCTAATAGCTCGTACTTCTATTTGAATACCTCAAAACAATGCGGACATAGAAAAACGCGCCGCGAATGTCATCCATACCTTAGCGCTCGCGTGGATCCTTTCGTATCTGATATACGAATCTCTGGATTTAAAAGAATTGAAGATTTTTTCACCGTTTCAAACATGCTTTCGGGTGAGGAGGTCAAAGTGAACTTGACTTCGCTATTAATTATCAGTCAATTGATACCGGGTTTTGTTATTTAAAGCGCCGAAAGACTGCAAATGGAAACAATTACCCATTCTCTTAGATTTTTTCTGTTAGATTTTCATCATGTTGGAAGAATTACAGCGGAATGTGTATACATATTTGTTTGCGTTTCTGCAGGAACAATATGAACATTTATTTATTTATTTTTTTATTTTTTTTTACCTCATTTGAATTTATCCCTTGAATGCTAGTTGTACCTGAAATAAATCTGGTATTTTCGGTCATTTACGTTAATACAAAATTGTATTTTGTGTACTATACATTTTTTCAACAAAACTAAAAAGACCACAATTAAAATACACGTACATTTTATTGTAATACTCGTAATACCCATGTTTATTGATATTTTGCTTATTTAATATTATCATTTTATTTTTGCGAGATATCAATTGCCCGTTAGAGTGTGCCGAACATTTATGTTGAGCATCTTTGTAAGTCTCATCTGTGTTCAGCCATTTCAAGTTTTCTTTCTTTGTCCCACGGAGTGAGAAGCACTAAGCATCGCACTTGTCAGTTTGTCCGTCCGTCCATCCGTACGTCTATACGAACGTACTTCCCGAACGTCCTCTTATAATACTGGGTGGATATCGCTCTTACTTTCACGCTTGCATGACCTTAACGTGCAGATGATCGTCAAGGAATTAATTTTGGCTGATGCCTTCTTTTGGATGAATTACGGTCCTTTTTCTATTTGTCCACTGTAGAATACACAACAAATTTGTCTGTTATCAAACATGTGTCGTGGGGGCATCTATGAATATGACACATTTCTTTAAAAGCCACTTGGTTGGCGTTATTCGCTTGTTATACCTAAAATATGTTCTCATATAACATTCCGATGTATTTTTATATGATATAGTTTTATGAGCGATGTGTCTTAATTTTAAGGTTAAAAATGTTCTATTCAATACTATGAAGATTCCGTTGCAAATAGTTTTTCAACTATTTTCAAACTGTTCTGCATATAATTTATTTGCAAATCTTTGCACTTAAGTGTTTAAAAATACAGCTGTCAAAAAACGACAGAAAAACCCAAAGTATAAAATATTGTGGTTGTCAATCATTTCTCCGTCTTGAACCAAGAATGTTAAAAATTACCACAAGATTATAAAGTGCTGTCATTTGGGGTTCCACTGTGGTTTCACAAATAGCCGGTTATTATTGTATTACCGGGCTTAAGTTAATCGAGTGTGCCTAAATGACCGCGCGCTTGATTTATTGCTGCGGAGTTGAAACTTAATCGATTGAAAGTACTACTTTCTTGCCCAAAGTACTGCTCATTTGAAAATGACTATAAACCTTTGGATTTATGTATTTAATTAATACCTTTGTCACTTGAGCGTCGTTTTTGCGGGGACAAACTGATACATAAGCGTTGTGTACCCGTTTATTAGCGGTCTTCAAAAGTCAATATGGGCGGTCGAATTCTTCAATTTATGTTTGCGTACAGCCACAAATTGTAAACGCAGAACGTGGAAACAAGTGTGGATAATTCAATTACAGTATTATTTTACCTGATGTGTCAGCTTTCCCTAGATGTAATGAAACAACGTACAGAGAACTTTCTTCGTTTGTTTTGTGCGACGGCAATTTGTCACGTGTCCATGTAACTAAGTATCTGAAATTCGCGCTCTTTTTGACCACCCAAATTAAACAGAAATCGCACGCTTCTCAAAGACATGTCGTTATCAGGGAATTCCATTAGTTGGGTACATCACCTTACGCGTTATTCATATTTGTCAATTCTAAACAATAAATTATAGGTCAAACCCCAAAAGCGTTACACCATAATACCATAAATTTGGCAAAGTAAATAGAAAATGTCGCAAATTGTTTATGTCCGCTTTACTCCTTTTTTACCAGCCGACACTGTACTTTTTGTATTTCCTAGGACTGTATATTCTACATTGTGATCGTAGATTATAGGCTTGTACATCCTTAATTGTGATCTTAAGACTGTATATCCTAGTTTGTTATCCTAGATTCCAGGATTATACAGTCCGAATTACAAACCTATTTCTTTACGTACACGCATCCATACTCAAACGTTACAGCTCAACACTCTGGCCTGAATTCGCCAACCAATTCTTAGACCTAAGTTTTAGAATAAAGACTATTCTTGCGACTGTTTTGTTTTACTAGTATAATGCTGTTTAATTTGACAAAAAATGTAATGCCTATGTGTACACAATTCTTCATTTTGGACAATTTATGTATGACATAAACCAAATTTACGGTTTATATATTCAAACGATGAACGTAATTTCTGGGGTCTAACTAATTTTTTTATTCTTCAAACGTAGAAGTTGGTGTATACAGGTCCTGGTATTAATTGTTTTCGCCGATATACAATGCTATGCAATCCGTGTTCGTAGGGTCTCCTGAAGGATATTGTCCTGGTTCCCGGCGCCGACGTCGTCCGTCGGACATGCCCGCCTCGAACGCCTCGCAGCGCCTTCCTCGACAACCACATCCCGACGGAGCCGGGTAAGTACCGGAAATACGTTTCTTCGCATGCGTCAGAACCGGAATTTGTGTCTTAGTTATTGTTCTAGTGCGTATCACCATAACGTAAGTAATATGTTATTTAAATGCGCTATACGAAGACCGTTGCATTAGTTTAACCCATTTATGCCTAGCGTCTAGAAAAAAGGCCTTGGCAAACAGCGTAGACCCAGATGAGACGCCGCATGATGCAGCGTCTGATCAGGGTCTGTGCTGTTTGCTTAAAGGAATGTCTGTACGAAATATTCTAAATATAGAAATAAATATACTACACATCCCTAATTTTTGAAATAAATTAATCCAATTTAGAAGGATGGGAGAGTCCACTAGGCATAAATGGGTTAATAAAATGATATACAAGTGCTGTGTCGTTATCATCATGGCGCTGTTGAGTTTTCACTATCGTAATGTTGACTTTCGTACATGCTCATGCTTACAATAAACATTACATAATAGAATAAATAATAAGTTGTATGCGTATGGATAATGGAAGGCGACAGTACGATGGTGAGAAACGTGACAGTACGCACAGGCGGATTTAGAGGGGGCGGCAACGGGGTACGCCCCTTCTAAAATTTGCCAAGGTTCAATTGTTTTCAATCACTTGAAGTCAATTTACAATAAATTATAAGTCAGCATATGTTTCTGTAGTATAAAGTTTTGCCAAATTGCTATTTTCGTGGAGCTATTTGTTTCGTTAAGCATATACAATCACATGACATCAAAATGTCGTCTTCACCAAAGCAAAAAAACATGTTTCTGAAAAAAGAAAACACGCTAACAGCGACCTAGACTAGATTTTCGTTTAGAAGAGACTTCGTTAAAATGAATCATTTCATAAAAGCGGAAAGTTTCGTCCTTGATATGTCTGTGCGAAGTGCAAATGCTTATCTGGGACGACACTTGAGGCAAACGCATTTAGCCCGGTTTTCCCAGAGTGAGGCTCATATATTTCTCCGATCACGAGATGAAACGTAACATTATGAAGTTGTCTATTTTCTAGAGAAGGAGATAGCGAGCTACTCGTCTGTCGGTCCCGACTGGGCGGGATGTCGGTGGATGGACGTCGGCAATCTGGCGTTCGACGTCTACTCCCGTACCATCAAGGTCTGCGTTAACGGCATCTGGCAACACGTCGCCACGCACTTCCAAGGTATGATACACCTTTTGTTGTTTTGTTTTTCAATTGAGCCTCGCTCTGGATCGATGTAAGGTGTCGTCACAGATTAGCCTAAGGCTTATAAGGGGCGATTCTTTGCGTTTTAATGGTTGTTTATTTTTCGTTTAAAGTAAGTCTCTTCTAAGCGAAACTCCAGTTAAGGCGGAAAGTATCGTCCCTGATAAGCCTGTGCGGACTGCTAAGGCTAATCTAGGACGACACTTTACGCACAAGAATTAAAAACCGTTTTTCGCAGAGCGAGGCTCATAAATAATAGTTTGACACATACACGCGTGTAGCTGCCATTATGCGGGTTTGACGGGTCCCAAAACGACATCACGCCACCGCGAAAGAACGACACATGTCACAATTAGCGTAAAGGAGCGTACCGCATACTGTTAAATCAGTCATGTTCGTGGGACATTGATTTTCTTTGTTATTTGTGGATTGACCTTTCCACGAATTTAACACAAACACATCGGATAATGACCGACGCAAATTTTGAAACATTATATATTATTTTTACAGAACCGCCTAAAAGTCGTGAGCTGGACTACCTTGAGGTCTACCAAGACGTCATAACGCCGTCTGCTTCCATAGACGTGGAGCTATTCCATCTACCGGGAGAGGGTCTCTTTGCCGTGTTTGCGAATTCCGACACCTCAACCGGAAGCGGGAAATCAGGCGGCGTTTCCGGTCTATACAAATGGACGGATAAGCAGTTTCTACTGTACCAGAGGCTGCCGTCTGTGTCGGCGCAGTGCTGGTGTCACTTTTTCATCGAGTCAAATGTACGTTTTGCACATTTTTTTAAAAGTGTTACACACTTGAATAAAAGGTGGTCAATTGTAAGCTAGTGAGGTATACACCGTTCGGAGTTCGTCGTGCGTCGTCAGCAATTGTTTCATGTTAATTCCTAATGATAAAACGTATGTTGCCATACCCCAAAAAAACACACACAAAAACTACAACATGCATTTAAGTCTTAATTGCTATAAATGTGTCCCTTTTTTGTTGTTGCAATATTTAATATATAAACATAATTATTCGCATGACCCCAATTTATTTTGCTTACTGTTAATCCATTTTCCCTTTCTTTGCTAATAATGAAAGCATGTTTGCCGCATGTTCACAGTTCTACCTCGCCGTCGCAAACTACGGAAACGATTCCAGCAAGGGGACCAATTCGACGATCTACAAATGGCATCGACACCGCAAGAAGTTCCGGGAGTACCAGTCAATTCTGACGTACACGGCACGTGACATGGAGTTTTTTGTGATCAACGACGATCAATACCTGGCTATAGCCAATCATGCCATAGGTGAGGGTACAATGACGCTTGTATCACGGTGCCTATACCACGTGACTTTTTAAGATCTGTGTTGGGAAAATAAAGCGCGACCCAGTTAACATATTTAAGGATATATTTTTTAATAGTTCACCATTTTTAATAGGACAAAGTGGAGAGCCCGCTCATTCGTGATAGTTTTCTATAGGTATCATGAACTTTTTAAACAAATAAGTAGTTTTTCAGTAAAGTGCAACCGCGCGTGTGAACTGTTAGAACAATGTCGGATCAGTGTGGAGACTTTATATTACAAACGCGCGGTTGCACTTTACTGAAAAAAATACTTATTTGTTAAAAAACAATCATGATACCTATAAAACTCTTAGGAATGAGCGGGCTCTCCACTTTATCCCATTAAAAATGGTGACATCTTTAAAAAGACATCCTTAAAATGTAAACTGGGTCGCGCTTTATTCTCCCAATACAGATCTTACAAAGTCACGTGGTATAGGCACCGTGGCTGTATGAGACATTTATTTGCACAAAATATAATTTTCCAAACTGAAATTTTCGCACGTAAAAGGAATATCATTCAAGATTTTAAATTTATAAAAATCATTTCGCGAGAATCCGAGAATAATAAGTTGTTTTAGTTCCTTGGATATTAAACACTGGATATGCTTAAAATTATGCATAAACGAACCAACAAAGGGAAAAATAAGAAATTGATGTATGGCGATTTTTTTTTAAATGCGATGAAAAAGAGCCTGGTTCTGGGAAAACTGGACTCAAGGCATGTCTGCACAGGCTAATCAGGGACGACTCCTTCCGCCAAAACTAGATTTTTGCGAAGAAGAGACTTTCTTTTAAACATAAAAAAATAACATACCATAAAAGCGGAAAGTTGCGTCCCTGTAATCCTTTGCGGACTGCACAGGCTAATCGGAGAAGACAGTTTACGCACATGCGTTAAGCCCCATTTTCAAAGACCGAGGATCCTATTTACTAATATCACAGATGTGAAAATGTGGCTCCAGAAAACCGTCTTTGCTCGAATCATATTCGCTGACTTCAAACAAAAATAAATTTACGTTCAAATGTTCATCGTAAGGTATGAAATAAGTAAACAATCTAGTCTTTATCTATTAGTTTAGTGTTTTTTTTCGCGGATTAACCACGAGTTCTGACACTGTGGCCGACTTGTTTTAGAAGATACTATCTGAACAAAAACGTAACGACGAGCACAGATGCAATCAAGCAAGGGAGGGAGGCAACTGCTAAAAGCAAGGAAGCGAATCTTTGCAGCGGTTACTTCCCCTATCGGTTTTAAGTTTTTGCCAATAAAACTCGCTGCGCATAAAATGATTATAAAATACCTTTATAATTTAGCGTGTCATATTATTTTATTATGAATTTATTATTTTATAAATTTACATCACAAATCTCATTTTGTAAAACACACCAATCTTTCTGACAACAAACAACAAAATGAGACTATAGTAAGTAAAACTAAGAATAATCAACAAACATCTTCTAGTGGCACTTATTGGTACATTGTTTGAGCTATCATTTTCATTGAAATATATTTAATACATCATGTAAGAAACACGGTATTGTTCGCACAATATGCCTTTATAGGCTAATAATCAAGGATTTAGAGATCTGATGCGTAGCTTATACACCACGACGGCTGGTTTAATACATACGCATTAAACATCACAACATTCATTAAATATTAAATAACATTATCATGCAAACTTATCGCTTTTTTTTGTGTTCAGGTGCTAACCAAGAGATCGACTCGGTCATCTACAAATGGGACGCGAAAGACCGGAAATTCGCGCCGTTCCAGACGATAGCGACCGTGGGCGCGTATGACTGGACCTACTTCCGGGTGCAAGAGTACCACTTTCTGGCGATAGCACAGGCGTTCAATGGGAAGACAACTCTGATGGACTCCGTCATCTATGTGTTCCAGAAGGACAAATTTCTTCCCTTTCAAACTATTGAGGTATTACGTGGCATTTGGCATGATCTGGCTTCAGTAACATTAAATACTGTAAATTCATTGTTATTCGCGGGGCATTAATTTTCGTTCTTTTCTGGGGTTCACTGGTCCACAGATTAAATACAAACACGTCGTAAAATGACCGACACAAATCCTTTATTTTTTTCCCAAATCAGAAATCCCCAAATTAGCGTGTCCACAAAGCAGTCATTAAAAAAATTTAAAAAAATTGGCGACGATATGAATGATGTTTACAGTATAGCTTATAGTTGTTTTTTTTTTTTTTTTTTTTTTTT
>VMBQ01003497.1:0-43537 GCA_007657795.1 Dreissena rostriformis
ATGACTCGATCTCAATGAAACATTGCTCTGAATGTTAATCATGACAATGTCTAGGCCAAGTTTAAATCTTGGTCACTTTAGTTAAAAAATTAAGTTCCGCAGTCAAAATCTTAGAAAATCTTTTTTTATCATCTAGCAGCCACATTTTAGACTCAATCTTAATAAACTTTTTCAAAACTGTGTCATGTAAACTAGGTCGCCAGGTCAAAATTTAGTTCAGCCCTATTACCTCTTTAGAGGTCTCGTGTATGAATCAATCTTGAAGAAACTTTTCCGAATGTTTATCTTGACAATATCTAGGCAAAGTTAAAATCTTGTTTCTTATGTCAAATAAGTAGGGCACCTGATCAATTTGTATTAAAACATTGTTACCACTCTTGAGACCACATTGATGACTTAATCCAAATGAAACTTTGTAAAAATGGTTATATTCAATATAGCTAGGCTATGTCCGATCTGGATTATATGTGTCCAAATACTAGGTCGCAGCCGGGCAGATCAGTTCTTAAAAAAGCTCAAGAACCCACATGTATGACTCAACCTTGATAAAAAAAAATGCCAGAATTTTATCCTGAGAATATCTCGGTCATATTTCAATCTGGGTCATATCTGTCCAAAAAATTAGGTCACCAGGTGAAATCTTATAAAACCCATATTACCACTCTAGAAGCTTCCTTTATAACTCAATCTTGATGAGACTTGATCAGAATGTGCATCTTGACTATTTCAAGGTCATGTTTTAATTTGGGTCAAGTGGGGAAAACACTTTGTCACCAGATCAAGTCTTCGACGATAGCTGAAGATTGAATTCAGGTGAGCGCTTCAGTGTTTTCATGGCCGATTTTTTATTTTAGCTATTTGGCATTATTACGGGCATTTATATGTTTATTTGGATCTTGAGTGCTCGTATAATTATAATGAAATTGTACAAACACTTTATTTAATGTGAGCTCGTTATATATTGTGATTAAACTTTCATTTGAAAAAAATCAATCTATGTTAGTTTGTTTACTTGTGAAACCCTAATTATCTTTTACAGAAGGTTATCATTCGAAATCGATTACAAAATGCATATTTAATAAAATCATAATACATGTAAAGTGAAGCAAACAATATTTAACTGCGATAAATACAATTTGAGTAGTGAGTTCAGCATAGATTCAATGCACACAGTAAAGAAATAATAAAACATGTTTTAGTCCCTTACGGGTTTCAACCAAGGAGATTATAGGTTTACCCTCTTTCTTTCATGTCTGTCTGTTTCTCAGTCTGACTGTCTGTGAGTCAGCCTGCCAACAAAGCTGAAGCCTGCAATTTATTGTTAAGTATTGAATTAAGTTGGATTAAACTTGGTATACATGTTAGTCTTGTTCTGGGAAACCTGGGCTAATCTCATGTGCGTAATGTGTCATCCCAGATTAGTCAGTGCAGTCTGCATAGGCTAATCTAGGACAACACTTTCCACCTATGCTGGATGTTTGTTAAGAAGAGACCTCCTTTTAACAAACAAATCCATAAAAGCGGAAGGTGTCCCAGATTAGCCTGTGTAGACTGCAGTGTAGACTGCACATGGTAACCTGGGACAACACTTTACACACATGCATTAAGCCATGTTTTTTCAGAACGAAACTCGAATACAGAGCAAAATGTGGATAATGCATTACCATTTTTTCACCAGAGGTCAAATGTCCGGTTGCTGTTGCGAAATACAGAAAAAACTATAACAATGTAAAAAGTAAAACAGTATGTAAGATGTTAATATCTTTTGTCTTTTTCTAAACTCNTATAAAACTGCAACAACAAGAAGTACCACTACTGCAACCACAACTACTACAATTAATACAAATGTACATGATATTAGTATGCGTCAAAATATTATTTCAACATCTACGATATACCATCTAAACCAAGTTCTGCAACATGTACACTTACTAAGTATATATCTACTTCAAATATAGTAGACAAATTGTAGTACCACACCTTCCGCTTCTATTACAATTACAGCTACTACTGTAACAGTCAATGATTCAATATAATATAAAACTATTACAACTATAAGTGCTTATGTTGGTGCTGCTGCTAAAACTACTATTACGTATGCTGCTGAAACTGCTACTGCTGATAATACATCTACTGATACAATTACTATTATTACATCTACTGTTACACTTTCTGCTTCTGCAACTATTAATATAGCTATTAGAACCACTAAAAAACTGCATATACTTCCACTAAAGCAACAACGACTTCTAAAACTACTTGTGCTCCATCTGCTTCAATAAGAATGTTATAGATATCGCCGAATAATTAAATATATTACTTCACCTTCTATCGTAACGAAAATACATCTGTATTTACTACCACAATTACATGTATCTTTGCTTCGACCACTTCTTTCATAACGTCAACGTTTTCTACAAATGCTACAACTACAATTAAAACAAAACGACTACAATAACTTCAATTACATTAACTACTACCGTAGACACGGCTAGGCCCGGATAAACACGGCACCTACACGGACCATCCCGGACCTTTACGACATCGACACGGACAAACACGAAACTGATACGGACCAAACACGATCTGCCCCAGACAAGTCCTTTCTGGGTCGTCTACTGTGATTGCTTTATTGCTTAGTCATGAGTTCGATACATGCTTGGGTATTGACTTTTTGGTCATTTGTCTTTCTTGAAATGTTTTTGCATATACATGTGTTCGTCCTTTTATAAACGTCTTAGTTTGGCGCATTTCTGTCATTCGATTATATTACTCCGTGAACTTCTCATGAACAAAGAACAAAATTACCGCTGGAAAAATGTCCTATAAGATGTTAAAAAGTTGTTTATTTCCACTAACCCGACCGACCCACGTTTGTGTTGACCTGGTGCTTTTTAATGAGTTTCCAATAGTAATGAGATTCGATTACATTTACTAAATTCACTATTATGTTTGCGATTATTTTTGCCACAGTCCATAGTATGCGGTAAACTAAATGAACAAGAATTAACTAAAGAAAGAATGTTCGATATATTTTGAAATGTATTCATCTCGTTGCCCTTTTTTATAATAGTAATACAAAATTAAGCCGCCCTACCTATCATATTTTTGGAGATAATAGTTTAATTAGATGAGATTTGTTTGGCCTGAACAACGCAAAATGCAGTCCAGAACTGAGTACAGCATAGTTTAATATATTTCATATTCACAACACAATTGTTTTAATAAATGCTTGATGGAATCGAAACTATTATCGCATCATCGTTTTTTTCTTTTGACGAAAAAACTCTTTGTCGTACTACAGGCGGCTATTTCAAAACTAGGGCCATCTCTCTCGTCCTTTAAACAATACGAACTAAAACGTTAAATCGTTGTTTATTGACCAATAAACAACCATAAATCGGATTCACAATTTTACTCAATCTATAGTGCAACTGGGCTAGAAACAACCAGGTTTGAAGAAATATTAAATTTAATTTTCATTAAAAAGATATCTTAACATTTATTGCTAACGAATTATGAACTCATTATTTTAGGAGATGTTAATTTACGTATGAACGAAATATTATTATCACTAAATACGGTCATTGTAAAGCTTTATGTAACGAGTAGTTTATTAGCTCGGCTGTTTTCGAAGAAAACCCGAGGTATTGTCATAGCCCTCTCGTCTTCCGCGTCGTAGTCGTCGTCGTCCGAAAACTTTAACATTGGCCATAACTTTTGCAATATTGAAGATAGCAACTTGATATTTGGCATGCATGTGCATCTCATGGAGCTGCACATTTTGAGTGGTCAAAGGTCAAGGCCAACCTTCAAGGTCAAAGGTCCAAAAAACTTTTTTCTTTTTTTTCTTATTTAGTTTTTTCTTGTGTATCTCATCGACTGCACATTTAAGTGGAGAAAAGGTCAATGATGACATTCAAGGTCAAAGGTCAAAAAAACAAAATCCAAGCACCCACAGCCGAGCGTTGGCATCCGCTATGCGGTGCTCTTGTTCTCTTTTTTACAGTTCTAGACAACCTGACACAACTTGGAAAATTATCCATTCGACACAGACGAACACATCCCATAAAAACCATAATAAACCTTACATGGTATGCAATTGCAAAAAAAATAATAAAAAATAGCTCTTGTCGAATCATGCATTGTTGGCAATCAAACCCAGTGTTTTATTGCCGTATTTACATTGTTAGAGTCACGCAATGCACTCGCACTCTTGCACTCTGGATCAGCAGACGATGTATAGCTTATTCTTACGAAGGATTCCGGAGATAGTCGATGTATCACGATTGACACTCTTGCAAACGTACCGGCCAGACCGTACCTAATTTAAAGTCCCAATGTTATCCTTAATTTGTCAATCCCTCTCCCCAATCTGGGATGTTATATCCGGGTGTTCCGGTATCCCTCTGTTGCCACAGTGTAGCGGACCCTATCAGCTGATAATCACTACAATAATGCAAGATAGCAACATTTCAATATGTTTAAATCATATCTCTGTGGTCAACATTTACCCTGCACTGGGCTTTACTTATTTCCCATATTAGCTCCCATAGCACAAATACTAAATTACTGTATAGTAACAATAGGTTTCCTATTATACAACATTTTTATTTAGAAACAAATGGTCATAAACTCTGACAAGAACTTGAAAAGTGGAGCGCGATGTCCACAGAGACACCTCTTGTTAAAACAAATCGCTTGTTCTAACAAATACTCGTTAAAATTCCTATGCAAAAAAAACAACAAATAGCGTTATAAAACAACGCATACACCATTTAAAGCATTTTATTAATAAAAGCACATGAGCCTCGCTCTGTGAAAAGGGGTTTTTATGCACAAGCGCATAGTTTCGTCCCATATTAGCCTGTGCAGTCCGCACAGGCTAATCATGGACGAAACTTTCCGCATTTATAATATTTCGAGTTTAAATAAAGACTCTGCTTTGTTAAAATCCAATTTCAGGTCAAAGTGTCGTCCCTGATTAGCATGTGCGGACTGCTTAAGGCTAATCTGGGACGACAATTTACGCAAATGCATTAAACTCTCTTTTCTCAAAGCGCGACTCACATATAATCGACTTTTTTCGATTTATTGAATCATCGGTCAACAAATAACCATTACACGCTCTGCTGCGTACAGGAATCAAACCACGAGGGCATTTTTTCGGCGTAGCTGTCTTTCACCTTACCTGACCTTTGTAAGTGTCCAAAACAATTCAAATAAAATTTCCCGCGGCTAGACACGAATGAATACACTTCATTTATTCCATTGGCTGATTTGAGCATAATCCCCCAGAACATTGGAAACATGACCGCGTCTTTGTAGTATAGCATGTACCACTGTTTTACTGCGTGTTCAGCATAAAACAATTTTATCTCTAATGAAAAGGCTTCATGGATAGAACAGTTATACACCACACTCTTGGAATCAATACAGTTTGTGTGTACCCCTTTATATTCAGAGGATTGTCAGCTCCAGAGCGTTTGTACTTAAAGGCTATGTTCTCATATTTAGTAATAACTACCATATTGCTGTCTGTGTACTAGTATATTTTAGTTCATAAAAGTATGGTTTTTCCCTATCCTGATATTTGTTTCGGCCAAACCATTTTTTAATTGTTTTCGAAATTGAACATTAAACATGTAAAAGTATAAAGTTCTAAACAAGCCGTCGTTCCAGCAGTGGAATCGTGACCTCACGTTAATGCATTGCATTCCAACTCGCTACGACCCACTACGACCCGATTCCCCACGATTTGTCCCGATTTCCATTATTTTGAGGTCAGGGACATTCGTAGCTCAATCGGAGAAGGTCCAAACTCATTCGTAGCTAGTCGTGAGTCGGTCGTAAGTTATTCTTGCAACTCGTGAGCTCCCGAAAAATCGTGGCCAGATTCTAAACGAGTTAAAAATTTGGCCAGGACCTCCAAGACTAAATTTAATCGCAGTTGACTCGTAACAGCATCGTAGTGTGTTCTTGGGCGTCGTAATGGAATCGTAGGTAATTCGTGACTCAATCGGTAAATCGGTGATCACGTGATCTGTCTACGAATCAGCTACGACTTTGTCAAGACTCTCGCGAGTTCACCCCGAGTGAGTTGCCCAGTTTGTTTTTAGTGGTATGTGTTCGTTGTTTGAATTCGCATCTTGTCTAGAACATTTATTTCATGTCTCACTGTCTGGCAANTCAAATTATAAATGTTGTGTTGTATGTATTACCCTGTATTGTATGGGCAATTTATCACTTTTCTTAAATAACAGATTAGCAGATGGTTGCAAGAATTTCTAGCCTGATAATGTTTATGGAGTTTAATTATTTCTATATTTCTTAAGGATAAATGTCACGGATCAGCTATCAATTTTGTAACAATCAGTTTTTTTTCTATGTACAACTGGCATGAATCTATTTTCAGTATGATAACCATCATTTTTTCACATCACAGATCTACCCTTTAACCATTATTTTTCTTTAGGTTACAATCTATGTATTGTATTTCAATGAATATTTGAATATTTTTTACACAAAAGAACAATTTGGCAGTTGTTTGCGTTGTTCATGCATTTGTTTTAAATGCTGTTCATACACTTGTTAAGGTTTATGAGATTTTTCAGACAAAGTGCTATTTTTCACATGGAGAAAATTGGATTCAATTTATTTAAAGACATGAAGTCTTGAATCTCATTTTTCGATTCATTGTTTGAACAATTTGCTTGTGCTTTATTACTGTTGCTAAATCACCTTATTTAATTAATTAACACATTTATTGCATTATGAACTGTTTCTGTTATATGTTTTGTAGACCATTATGTAATGAGGCGTAATTTTACAAGTTGTCACAGACCACCTCAAATTTTACATAATGTTCATATTATACGTATTTTAAAAGGATACATATGGACAATATATACACAATGTATTATATGGTCTACATATTGACAAATATATGCAAATTAGTTTTTTTTATAAATCATACAGTTTGTGTTTTGTTCTAATTGCCATCCAAAAACTTATCTTGAGCCAATTATTTTCAATAGTTTTTCCACAATATCAGGCATTTGTGCAGTTATGATTCCATGTTAGTAAATATTTAATTGATTTAAGGCTGAACTTGGCATGCGATGTCATTGGTGTGAACTTTGGTGTATGTACTAATGATGTATTTTGAGTTACATGATAAAAAACTCCGACCTTTGTGCTATTTATTAAACTTCTTTGAAGTAATATGCTAAGTGCTTAGACCAGTGTTATGTGATTAACAAACCATGTACATGTATTGTATTGTCAATGTTAACTGTATCCCAACCACCAGTACTCGTTATATGCTCTAATAAATCCGGTATTCCAGGCTTGTACTTACTGTACTTAATACCAATAATATTCTGCACACCAAGCTTTAAAGTAAGTGATTTCTTTTTACTAAAGTAGATAAGTGCAAATTTTATCGCAGGCTCACATATTGACCCGAGTTATGCGAAAATGGGTCTTATGTCATATGCGACCATGTTCACGCAGTCTAGTGAGGGGCTACCCTGTCCGCTAATGAGACAACGAAATCTTGTGTGAGTTAATTTTGGACAGCATAGGTCCTGACCAGACTGCGCTTATGACATATTTTTAAATGATAGATATGATTTGCAATGTTTTGTATAAAAAAGAAGAAAATAAACGCAAACACGTTGTCGCAAAGATATACGCACTTGTCGAACAAACTGGAATGGTGATGTCGAAACACAATCCAATTTGCAAGAGATATCCCCATAATTAGCTTTGCGTTTTCATCTGCAAACACATGTTTTCGTGTTCTGCTTTGTCGCTTTTTATTCCCTTTGATCGATCAGGGACTCTTGAGACAAGAGTAATAACGGAATCCACGAACAGTTTGAAAAGTGGGCGTTGTTATGAGGCACAAAGGTCGCATATGTGTGTATTTCGAAGTTACTAAGGTCCATCCACGCCTGAAGTACCATAATGTAAGGAACCGAAGGGTGTCCCAGAACGCCTACCAAATTTGCCAACGAGACTCGCGAAATTTGTGTGCAGAATTTTGAATTATAGCTGCAAAGTACATCCATTTAGTATTAAGTAGTATTTACTGAAAGGTATTCAATTTTGGTGTGGTCTTGTACTGTTGGTGGCATCAAGCAAACCCGGAGGAAGCCCCACCTGTCCGGTATAGCGACCACCAACCAAACTCCCATGCGCTGCGAACGGGGATTGTACAAAGGTCGCCTGGGTAAGAAGCGCGTTTACCAACCACATCGCTAACCGTCAGCTCAGGCACACTGTTCACTTTTTATGCCCCCGGTAGGTTGGCATATAGTGATCGCACTGTCCGTCTGTCTGTCTGTCCTTCTGAAATTCCGTCACACTTTGCGTTTTGGTTTCGAAAAATGCTCATAACTTCTATGTCCCTTGAGATATAACCTTCATATTTGGTATGCATGTGTATATGGACAAGGCCTTTCCATACGCACACAAATTTTGACCCCTGTGACCTTGACCTTGAAGTAAGGGTCTGCGTTTAGGTTTCAAAATCTGCGTTTAGGTTTCGAAAAATGCTCATAACTTCTATGTCCCTTGAGATATAACCTTCATATTTGGTATGCATGTGTATATGGACAAGGCCTTTCCATACGCACACAAATTTTGACCCCTGTGACCTTGACCTTGAAGTAAGGGTCTGCGTTAAGGTTTCAAAATCTGCGTTTAGGTTTCGAAAAATGCTCATAACTTCTATGCCCCTTGAGATATAACCTTCATATTTGGTATGCATGTGTATATGGACAAGGCCTTTCCATACGCACAAATAGTTTGACCCCTGTGACCTTGACCTTGAAGTAAGGGTCTGCGTTTAGGTTTCAAAATCTGCGTTAAGGTTTCGAAAAATGCTCATAACTTCTAAGTCCCTTGAAATATAACCTTCATATTTGGTATGCATGTGTATATGGACAAGGCCTTTCCATACGCACACAAATTTCGACCGTCCGTCCGCCTGTGTGTCTGTCCGAAAACTTTAACGTTAGTCATAACTTTTGCAATATTGAAGATAGCAACTTGATATTTGGCATGCATGTGTATCTCATGAAGCTGCACGTTTTGAGTGGTGAAAGGTCAAGGTCATTCTTCAAGGTAAAAAAAATGCATGTGCATCTCATGGAGCTGCACATTTTGAGTGGTGAAAGGTCAAGGTCATCCTTCAAGGTCAAAGGTCATTTTTTTTTCAAAGCGGCGCAGTAGGGGGCATTGTGTTTCTGACAAACACATCTCTTGTTGTTGAATTTTAAAGATATGAGCAGATGGATGCAACAATGGTAAAACATAAGGTTTACTTTGCTCTCATTACGAAGATATAGCGTGATTCTTTGGTTTGTATGCACCCTGTCTGTCATTCTGTCCCAAAACTTAAACCTTGCTCATAAAATGAAAACTCTTATGTATATGTTCTTAAAACTTCACATGTGCATGCATCTCATTGACATCTACAATCAAACATAGTTTTAGGTCACTAGGTCAAAGGTCTAGGTCACTGTGACCTTTACATTCGAAATATAACCTTGTTTCTAAAATAGCTGCCATGCGGCTTCAAAGCGCAGTAGGGGGCATTGTGTTTCACAAACAAAGCTCTTGTTTGAATTGGGTATGGTTGGCACAAATTGGACCATTGGGGAACTGACAATAAATTTAAGCGCCATCATATGGCCAGAAATGTCCCTTCAAAGCACCATTGTTCGTTTGAAGCTTGGTGATGGGTGGCACGCCATTGGTCCGATGATGTCCCAACAATAACTGGTATTATGATGCCTTTGATCAACATCCTGCCTATATTGGGGTTCTGTATGGAGATGTTTGGTACAAGATAGATCCAATGATAGCCCAACAATCAAGAACAATCGAGCGAACGGCTTACGTTAAAATAAAGAGCAAAACGGCATCGTGCCAATGTCATATTCCAACGTTGGGCCAACAGATAGAACTTTCTTGGATCAACATAAGCTTGCTGACTCGGATACTCAATAATATAGGAGTCGTATAATTTGAAAACGGGCCTCTCATTTACGCCTTTAACTATACACATAGTATCACTTACAGGAATAATACAGATTTGAGATATAAAGACACTAAGTAAATTTATTATTATGTTTATTTTTAGCTCGGCTGTTTTCGAAAAAAAAACAAGGTATTGTCATAGCCAGCTCGTCGTCACGCGTTCGCCGTCCGCATCCGCCGTCGGCGTCGACCCAAAACTTTAACATTGGCCATAACTTATGCAATATTGAAGATAGCAACTTGATGTTTGGCATGCATGTGTATCTCATAGAGCTGCACATTTTGAGTGGTGAAAGGTCAAGGTCATCCTTCAAGGTCAAAGGTCGTTTTTTTTTTTGTTTTTTTTCAAAACTGCACCCACAGCCTAGCGTTGGCACCCGCTTTGCGGTGCTCTTGTTATACATAGGTATGAAATCGAAACGAAAGCAAAACATTGCATCCTATATAATGTGCACTTCGCAACAGTTACGGAAACGAGCCATTTAGCACTTATAGCTGAAGAAGTCAAGACAATTTCGATACAGTTTGTTATCTTTTAAACTTTCAGTTTCAATCAATGTGTATATGATATACATTACGTCTTATTTTGTTTTAAAATGATAAAATTTATTATCTTTTTATGTTGTTTTAATTAAGATATAACTTAGCTGTGTGTCAAATTAACTACTAAGTTTTAACCCATTTATGTCTAGCGTCTAGAAAAAAGGCCTTGGCAAACAGCGTAGACCCAGATGAGACGCCGCATGATGCGGCGTCTCATCAGGGTCTGCACTGTTTGCTTAAAAGAATTTCTGTAAGAAATATTCTAAATATAGAAATAATTACACTAAACATCCCTAATTTTGGAAATAAATTGATCCAATTTAGAAGGATGGGAGGGTCCACTAGGCATAAATGGGTTAATATTTATGTAAATAATTAATCAACGATGGACCTACGCACTGAACACAACTTATACGAAAACAGACATGACTCTCGCAAAAAGTAGAAATTTTACTTAACAATTGACTGTTATGTTATCCGGACATTGGTCCCTACGGAAATATTACATTACATGTGACTGTTATGTTATCCGAACATTGGTTCCTACGGACAATTTTACTTTACATGTGACTGTATTGTTATCTGGACATTGGTTCCTACGGACAATTTTACTTTACATGTGACTGTATTGTTATCCGGACATTGGTTCATACGGACAATTTTACTTTACATGTGACTGTATTGTTATCCGGACATTGGTTCCTACGGACAATTTTACTTTACATGTGACTGTATTGTTATCCGGGCATTGGTTCCTACGGGCAATTTTACTTTACATGTGACTGTATTGTTATCCGGGCATTGGTTCCTATGGACAATTACTTTACATGTGACTGTATTGTTATCCGGGCATTGGTTCATACGGACAATTACTTTACATGTGACTGTATTGTTATCCGGACATTGATTCCTACAGACAATTTTACTTTACATGTGACTGTATTGTTAAACGGGCATTGGTTCCTACGGGCAATTATACTTTACACGTGACTTTATTGTTATCCGGGCATTGGTTCCTACGGACAATTTTACTGTACCTGTGACTGTATAGTTATCCGGACATTGGTTCTTACGGACAATTTTACTTTACATGTGACGGTTTTGTTATCCGGGCATTGGTTCCTACGGACAATTTTATTGTACATGTGACTGTAATGTTATCCGGACATTGGTTCCTACGGGCAATTTTACTTTACATGTGACTGTATTGTTATCCGGGCATTGGTTCCTACGGACAATTACTTTACATGTGACTGAATTGTTATCCGGACATTGATTCCTACGGACAATTTTACTTTACATGTGACTGTATTGTTATCCGGACATTGGTTCCTACGGACAATTTTACTGTACATGTGACTGTAATGTTATCCGGACATTGGTTCCTACGGACAATTTTACTGTACATGTGACTGTAATGTTATCCGGACATTGGCTCCTACGGGCAATTTTACTTTAAATGTCTCTGTCTTGTTATCTGTACATTGGTTCCTACGGACAATTTTACTTTACATGTGACTGTATTGTTATCCGGACATTGGTTCCTACGTGCAATTTTACTTTACATGTGACTGTATTGTTATCTGGACACTTTTACTGTACCTGTGACTGTATTGTTATCCGGACATTGGTTCCTACGGACAATTTCACTTTACAATTGACTGTATTGTTATCCGGACATTGGTTCCTACGGT
Source organism: Dreissena rostriformis (assembly GCA_007657795.1). Taxonomy (NCBI): domain Eukaryota; kingdom Metazoa; phylum Mollusca; class Bivalvia; order Myida; family Dreissenidae; genus Dreissena; species Dreissena rostriformis. The sequence goes on from VMBQ01003497.1 coordinate 12,288, forward strand.
TAATTTCACTGTACCTGTGACTGTATTGTTATCCGGACATTGGTTCCTACGGACAATTTTACTCTACAATTGACTGTATTGTTATCCGGACATTGGTTCCTTCAGACAATTTTACTTTACATGTGACTGTATTGTTATCCGAACATTGGTTCCTACGGACAATTTTACTTTACATGTGCCTGTATTGTTATCCGAACATTGGTTCCTACGGACAATTTTACTTTACATGTGACTGTATTGTTATCCGAACATTGGTTCCTACGGACCATGGTTCGTACGCTAATTTTAACACATGCGGATATTTTGTTCCTGCGTTATTTTGACAAGCCGGACAATCGTTCCTACGTTATTTTGTAATTTACATCCAGGCGTTTTCAGTTCAGTAACATCAACATTACGAATGTTGATTAAAATTCCTGCTTGTCTTCTGTTGGACGTTTACAACATAATTTCTCACAACTGTTCCGAGTAATTGGCCTGAAAATTTCAATGAATTGACAAAATGCCACAATTTGTCAACATTTAATACACGGTAGGAGCCCTGACAACAAATCGCAACTTAAACCCACTATCAACTCACGTCACTACCAATAATTATCAAAAGCTTCATACAAATGAATAAATGAGAAAACTGGGCATAATGCATGTGCGTAAAGTGTCGTCCCAGATTAGACTTTGCAGCCCGCACAGGCTAATCAGGGACGACACTTTCCGCCTTAAATGGATTTTTGCTAAGAAGCGACTTCATTTAAACGAAAAATGTCATAAAAGCGGAAATTGTCGTCCCTGATTAGCCTGTGCGGACTGCACAGGCTAATCTGGGATGACACTTTACGCACAAGCATTATGTCCAGTTTTCTCAGAACACGACACAAATGTGTCATTACATATTCCAAGATTAGCTGTATTTCCAAATACAGGATTGGACTAACTTATTTGGAACGAAACTGGTAATCTGGTTTTCCGTTTTGTTCAGAGATATCGTGTAAATCGACACTCCAACGCCTATTGCAATACAACTTATGTAGTTACTTATAAGGAGAACTGCGCACTTCATAGATGCTTGTAATTGCTACTCAAGTGGTCGTGTTTTCCCGGAGGAAGACGTCCTTATTGCGAACAATTAAGGCAAACCAAACTAAAGTTGGCTTCTTGTGATTGCAGGTTTTCTTTATCAAGTACGCACCATTTATTTTCAGCAAGCTCTCTAATTATGCATTTTTAACGGAAATTCAATAAACATATTATAAATCTGTCGGCCTATATATTAAATTTGAAACATAATTAGTATGTGATGCTGAACGATGGAAATAACCGAAAAGGATTTTCGAGATTTATTTTAAGACACGGAGTTTCCATTTTGGCAATATATATTGCCGCTCAGTTGGATATGAAAATAAAAGACGAACAACTGATCAAAAGAAAACATAATACAGAAACCAAGAAAACAGCACCAACGAAGAAATATCCTTTGACATTGTGCCAGAAAGGTTTGTTGTGTGTTTTTAAATGAAATGTGTAATAAATGTATATAGTATACCTCACATAAATTTCTTTCTTCTTTGCGTATATAAACTACTGAGGTCCGTTCTTGTGAATAGTGCCCGGTAAAGATGCACACGCATCTTGTCAGCGAGCACTATTCTGTATAGCGCCTGCTAATAGTGCCCGCTAGAATGTTGTGCAAGTTTCACTTTGCAAATATGTTTCGGTTACCGTTTTATTGTTAAAAACGTAATAATACTCAGTTTAACAGCTATATTCAATGTTAGTAAATGGTTACATACTGGTGGAATTTGTTTATTTCAATTGAAATATATTTGCTAAATAATGTTCGGTATACTATAAGAAATAGAAAACCTCACTTCAGGCCCAATTGCAGAATAGTGACCAGCCAGGCAGCCCCGAATAGAATATCGACCTCAGCATTCGGCTTCGGTCCATTTACTATCCGCTGACTGGTCACTATTCTGTCATTGGGCCCTCAGTGCGGTTTTCTATTTCTTAAGTATACATGTACCTGTAACACTCTGATAATATTGAGAACATATGTAAACAGCAATATATCTCCAGTAAATAAAGTGTTTGACACACTTTGGTTAATTAAATTAGTAAACTATGAAAAGCAAGTCCAGACTTTAGAATCTAGAGGCTATTTTTTATCATAATTATTTTAGCTTGAATATTTAACGTCTGATATAGAATACATTTATCAAGGCGTTTTTATTCATATAAAAACGGAAATAAGGTGTAATGTTTTTAGAACTTCACGCTTGTGAAGCAAAACATTGGTTATTCACTATTTATCTTGAAACCCGTTTCCTCTTTTGGCAGAAAAAAGAATAACATAACCACCGGTATGGCCTCTATACGAGTTATCCTGGTCTGTGTCGCCATGGCTACCATGTTGTTGGGCGTCGATGGCCGAATGTGTCAAATGGACCCTGCTACCATGACGTGCACGGATTTTGTTCCACGTGGAGGCCCGCTCAGGGGCATGCCCCTGTGCTCAAGCGCCGGAAAAGAATGCCAACTGAAAATTCGACGGAAGTCAATTGAGTGCAAGTGTGAAGCCGCCCGGGAGGGACATCAGCTTTTATAAAGCAAACATTTAACAGACCAGGCGCTGTTTAGGGTCTCGCAAGAGTTTCGGTGTATTCTGAGATGATACGAAACGTATCAAGAAATGACTGGGCATCGTATAAATGATATATCATAAATTAGGTTGAGTTGGCCATGGACTTCACGGTAACTCATCATCATCATCATCATCATCATCATTCCCTTGACCGGTCTGGCCGCTGGAGGGTGAGGGACGACGATACAGAAATCCTCCTCAAGTCAGGTATGATGTGTGCTGCTGAGAGTAATTCATCCATGGAAAGGGAAGTCCACTCTTTCATTTTGTACATCCAGCTTTTCTTCTGACATCGACCTTCCTCTAGCGTGGCCTGAAGCACAGTCTTGCACAGAGAGTCGTAACGGGTGACCAAGCTAGTTGTCGTCGTTTAACGGTCGCCAGGAGGGGCTTTTGTGGGCCAACAAGTGTTGCAGTCATGTTCCGAACGTACTTGTTGGTCTTGTGTTCTGTGTAGGAGATGCGAAGTAGTCTTCGGAGACACTTGTGTCCAAATGCCACGGTCAAAACTGATCATTAATGTTGGGTCAGTAATGTTATAAAATAAATAAATATAAGTTAAATTAATTATGATCATGTAGTTTGATAATTACTGTTTCCGCAATACAATTGATACATTTTATGATGCATTCATTAGTGTTATACTCGACTTTCAATATAGACATTACAATCGTGTAAAAACTAATTCCAAAATTACCTTTTTCCGTTGAGATAACTAATCGTTTATTTCAATTGTTCATAGTTCAAGCAGCTACGACTCTAGCAGGTATGATTTTCGAGGCGTGTTTAGAAGTTTAATATGCTCATGTGTTTATGAAACACAATTAGGAAAAGCTCATATACAATCTGTCGTCAATATGCCATTCTTCATCATGTAAATATCCATTCTTATTTATTATTATATGCACGATATATGTCTTCATGATACTATGTTTTAGCCTGTCTTCTTTACATTTTTATTGGTTAATAGATTTAAGGCTTGATAACATTTTGTCTATAGTAATAAAATATGTGTGTATATTATTTTATTATGTTTAAATTTAGGGGTTGCATTGTGCTTTTCAGTGATATTTTGTTTTATATACGTGGGCATTTGTTTTAATGGTAGATAGTCCTGTGATACGTTTTTGTTTGAAAATGACATATCCACATATGATGTTTTACCAATTTTTATTTGAATTTTTATATGAATTTATTTACATTAACAACGTATTCATTACTAAAATAAAAAAAAAATGAATATTCTTGATATGTTGTGTTGCGTTACTCGATGCACATTTTATTTACAATTGTGGTACACATGCTTCGGTGATGCTTTACCGTCATTTTCATTATCAATAGTGTCGTGTTCTGAGAAAACTGGGCATAATGCTTGTGCGTAAATTGTCATCCCAGATTAGCCTGTGCAGTCCGCACAGGCTAATTAGGGACGACAATTTCCGCTTTTATGGAATTTGTCGTTTAAATGATGTCTCTTCTTAGCGAAAATCCAGTTTAGGCGGAAAGTGTCGTCTCGAATTAGCCTGTGCGGACTGCACATGCTAATCTGGGAAGACACTTTACGCACATGCATTGTGTCCAGTTTTCTCAGAACACGACACCATAGACGTCCATGAATATCAACTGGATACCTCATTATAACATCAAGAAAACTGATTCATGTCAACATATTTGTGTTACCTCGAGTGGACAGAAAGCCCTTTAGTCATTTGGAAACGTTGGAGACCGTTACACGGGTACGACCAGTACTCGGTGTGCATAGGGACGCTGCAACTTTAGAAAGCTATCACATTAGGGGTAAACACGATATGTACAGGGCGACCAATACGAGGGTTGTTCAATACATTCGTAGACTGGGTTTACAATGTCGATACCTCAGGACGTAGATTTGTCACATAAATTTAAATATATTTTAAAAAAGAACTCTTTCACGAACATGTCTTAAAATCATAACAACCAGTCATTTTTTTTAACAGAACAACAACCATTACAAAAACATGCACTGCAACACTAGAGAACTTTTTCGCACTTATTTAAGTGCCACACAATTTTCTTTTTCATTTTTTTTAAATAGAAAATTGACTCGAATCAAATTATATCGTTTAGTGATTGCTTATCACAATGTGTTCTATATTTTGTTAGTTCACTTTAGGGAAAAAAGTGCCCCCCCCCCCGATGGCGACAGTACGATATGACTTTCGCATAGTTGCCATCGTACTATCGCGTTTTCGTACTGTCGCCATCGTACTATCGCATTGTCGCCATCGTACTATCGCATGTCGCCATCGTACTATTGCATTGTCGCCATCGTACTATCGCACTATCGCATTGTCGCCCTCTGGATTTTAATATGTAACCACGATGGCCATTACGGTATTCCGTACATACAACCTCTGCCATAACACGAAAATAATACCAGATTTGGTAGGATGTTATAATTTTTTTTAAAGTATTATATTATGAAAAGTAGTATCATTTTCTTTTATATTTTGAAAATAGTGTATAAGTGTAGGTTCACAATAAAACATGAATTACCAAAATTGAAACAAGTCAAAATAACTCTTTTTTTAATTTAAAAATAACCGTTGATACTCTAAGACGCCATTATTGTACCACGTGGCTCGTCTATCATGACGTGGTTGGTTATAACGGCAGGGATTTTATATCATTATAATATGATTCTTTTTTTCCGGTTAAACTAAAAACTCTCTGTTTTCACAAAGGAAACAAATATCCGGAACAAAGTTATCTATGCCGTTGATACTGTAATACGCCATTATTGTATCACGTGGCTCGGCTATCATCACGTGGTTGGTAATGACGGCAGCGATTTGATCCAGCTTTGCTGGTTCAAGTCAAATCTCTGCGCGGAGATTGATCATTCGTTTGACGGAATGCTGTACCCCGGTCAACGCCGCCGAAACCATATACCTCTCGAGACAGGCGCATTTGAAAAACAACAGCAACAAGAACAATTCTTGTTGGTGTTTCACTTCAAAGTGGCGGGGCGAGAGGAAATGTCTACATACATAGCAAGGAAGACGAGTTTTGTTGACAATTTTCACATTTTTTCACGAGGCCTAAACATTACGATTTTTTTCTTTGCTGAAGCCATTTTTGTATCTTTCTGTATTTGGCGTAACCTCATCTGTTCAAAAACGTGATTTGGATTTCTTTATACTTCTGTTATGTTTATAAATTAAACTAAACACACATAATACACAATCCATCAGCTAATAACTTCAATAGATACAAAATGGGAACTATGTGTTTGCTTAGACGATACGACAAGTACAAGAACAGAAACTTATCGCCAAGGCCCTCATTCTTCAGCTTGTATACCCACTGTTCCAAAGGAAGATGCAACATATACCCCCGTCGCACCGGACTAGCGTTTTTTCTGCGTTCTTACGGCGACACAGGACGCGTTAAAATCGCCAAGGATTCATTGGGGTCTTCGTGGGAACGCATGAAGACAATGTCCCATCGCAAAGAGCGCAAAAGTTGGCGAACTTACGTCTACTACTTTGGTTCAAAGTAAACACAGACGTTCGGCGTGCTTACGGTATTCTTGGCTTAACGTCGTTGGATTACACTGGTGACGCAATAAACGCAGCAGCGATACAAACGCGAAGAAGGTGAGAGGGACGCAGGGCAGTCGTGCTATAAGTCGCCGTGGAAACTCATAGAAATAGTTCATGAACAGCCGAAGATTTTGCGACGATCCTTCAGCGTGACCAGTACGTCTTTGGGGTTCCTATTGGGACACAATCGGTTGTTTATGAATTGTTTTTATCAATATTTAGTCTTTGCAAATATAAAGGCTTTTCGGTTAGCTCTGTGGTGAGTAAATTCAATAGTAAAACATATATTGAATGGTAGAAGCGCGTTAAAAATTTTCACAAACTTTCGTTAGTCTAGTTAGTTCATTATTTAGGAGTGCAGGAACAAGCCCCGGTTCCTCTTATAATGCAGCCTCATTAAGTCTTGAATAATTTTTTTCGATTGATTGATTGAACAATTTTCCGGTGCTTTATTACTGTTGATAAATAACCGTGTTCACCGTACTACCCATCAGTACTCGTTATATGCTCTAATAAATCCGGTTTCCAGGCTTATTCTCACTGTACTTATTACCCGTAATATTCTGCATATCAAGGTTTAAAGTAAATGCAGTCATTTTACTTAAGTACCTACGTGCACATTTTATCGAAGACACACATTGATCCGAGTCATGCGAAAATGGGTCTTATGCCATATGCGACCAGCATTTACGCAGTCTAGTGTCCGCTAATGAGACAACGAAACCTTGTGTGAGTTAATTTTGGACAGCAGAGCTCCTGACCAAACTGCGCTTATGACAATGTAAATGAATGCGAACACGTTGTGGCAAAGATGAAAGCACTTCTCGAACAAACTGGAATGGTGATCCAATCCAATTTGCATGAGATATCCACCTAATTGGCTTTTCGTTTTTATCTTCATACACATGTTTTCGTTGTCTGCTTTGTCGCTTTTTGCTTCCTTTGATATATAATCAGGTACTCTCGGGACAAGAGTAATATCAGAAGCTACGAACAGTTGACAAGTGGGCGTAGTTATTATCAGGCACACTGGTTGTGCATGTGTGTATTTCGAAATTTATTAGACTCGCGCCTGAGACAGCATTATGTGAGGACCCGGAATGTGTTTCAGCACTCCTACATAATTTGCCTACGAGGCTCAAGAAAGTTGTAAAGAACGTTGAATTATTGTTGGTAATAACTCTTTCAAAAACTATTTTTCCTTTTTGCGTAATTCTTATTTCACAGTCCGGATGTGAATGGATATTTACCATTTACGTCTCAATTTTTTATTTATCATAACGCTACATGGAATTTCATTATTAATTTTAAAATGGGGACTAGAAGTATGATAAACTGAAAATCAGGTTATTGCCTTATCGTTGGTTTATATATAAGGCTCGACACGAATACAAAACATGTGTTCTTCCATATGTTTTGTTACTGTTCTTTTATTCTAAGCCTCGCCTGATATAATTCACAACGATAGGGCAGTAACCTGTTATTCTCTATATCCACAGTTGTTTCGAAGTTGCACTTCGCCTTATCGAATACATTTGCCTTCACACTAAACCGATTGTGAAACTGCACAGAGACGAATCAATGATACGTTTTTCAGCTAAATGTTATGTATTTGACACATCTCTCCGTAAAGTAGTTGTTACAATGTCTACAGAAGCCTTATCTGTCACCCAGTGTTGAATCTCGCATCGTGTAATCAAGTTCTGTTCTGTTCTTAATAAACTGTATAAAACACAATACAACTTATTGGGAGAAAAGGAATGCAAAAACATCCATTCATAAATGCGACTTAGAAACCACTTTAAATGGCAAACATGGTCGAACTTTCCCCATTAATCGATACAATGGAAGGTCACAAATAATCACCCACGATTGATCACGTTGCGATGCTAGTAATATTAATGCATTCCGGTGTTAAGTATTAATAGTTGACGTTTTTTTCGCAACTGTAATTGGTCAAAGTAAACAAGATAAGTTCTACTGTTGAATGAATACACATGACATGCCAAACATATTTTGTTCACAAACTAGACAAAGTACGAATGATGCATATATACCAGTCATGTTTAACGTTGCATGTTATGTTTATAACAAAACACGATTTAATTACAAACATTCAAATTGAATGTTGAATAGCCTACACTAAAACAAAAAATGCTATCATAAGTATCAGATCAATTGACTTCATATTGTCTAGCAATATTTGTCGTACAGAAATATATAAAAAATGATAGCTAGTTTTTCGGATACATCAGTGCATAATTGTGATATGTAGTTGTCTGGAAATTGCCACCCATCTATAAGACTACATCTGTCTTCATCATAAACACTTAATGACAATAAACAGAAACATGAATTATGGTAATTACTTTGTATTGGAAACATAGCTCAATAAAACAACTTTTATAATATCTGCAAAGTATATTAAGAATTTCACTTAATTAAAAGCATTTCAGGTTAATTAAAGACTGGAAGACGGAAACAAAACCCCAATTAAAAGTGTTCACATGGTGAACGATACTTTTCTGCAAGTGGATATTTTTGCATACATTTTTATCATTTCGTAACTTTAATATATTAATGCAATACAACACGATAACCATATATACAGCATTTACAAGTTATAATATAAAGGTTTGCGTAGCATCGATATTAATGTTCGCATGGCTGTTATTTTATATTTCACCCATACAAATAATTACGACATTCGTTGCGTATTCGTGTAGAAAGTTGGTTTACGCAGAACGAGGATATTTATATTAGCCTCGCTTTGTGAAGAACGGGCTTTGTTCAAGTCCGTAAAATATTGTCCCAGATTAGCCTGTGCAGTTTTAATCAGGGACGACACTTTCCGCCTAGACTGGATTTTTTCGTTTAGACGTGACTTCTCAAAGGAAGGTGTCGTCCCTGATAAGCCTGTGAACACTCAAATATAAGGAAAGATGGGTTGCAAAGAGATTTGGAACATATGTCATTTAACATTCTTCTTTAAAACAGTTAAAAATATCAACGAAACAAAACTTTGTCGACCCACCTACCACATTTGTATATGTAAGTGGTCACAATCAACGTATCAATTTGTTCTCATCATACATGTTTGCTGTACATTTATTGTGGATATAATTGACATGAGCTAAACAGTCGAATATTTATTTACTGTAAATGACAATATGCATGTAATAAGCACAGGCGGTAAATTTAGTAGTTTCCTCGATAGCTCGTAATTGTCATCATTATATTTGTTTAGCAATGAAATAGACAAGGAATATCAGGTCATTCAACTCATCTTCTATTACATGGTCGCAAATTCAGAGAATGGTACAAGCGATCAAAAACAGAGTTAATAAAACAGTTTTTCGGTTACCTTTATCCCACTTTGAACGTAATGCTGATACGAAAATCATTTGGCCATTTCAATTCGATAAACGTTGGTCTATATTCATGTGATTGCCTACCTCTGTGATAGATATTTCAAAGAAAATTCATTAAGAGAATACTTACCTAATCATAAGATACGGATTACAATTGTGTAACATTGTATATAGGATTTTAAATTTAAACAATTTGTTTTTGGCTTTAGTACTACACCATCATGCTGAAATAGACCAAATAGACCAAATAGATCAGAACAGCTATGTAAGAACGCGTGGTTCTCATGTGGAGTCCGCATAGGCTAATCAGGGATGACACTTTCCGCCTTGACTTGATTTTCGCTTATAAAAGACTTCAATTACACAACACAATCCATAAGAGCGGAAACAGTCGTGCATGGACAGCACAGGCTAATGAGGGTCGACGCTTTACGCAAATGCATTGATCCAGGTTTTCGCATATATACATATATATATATATATATATATATATATATATATATATATATATATATATATATGCTGAAAGCCGACATTCTTATCATGAAGTTAGAAGCTTTGTTTGAATGAAACCATAGCACAGAGGCATGTTCGTTGAAATTAAATTTTACTGTTTTTTATATACAATGTCAAGTTATAATGTGTATACGTTGTCGTTAGATGTATTAGCTGCAAGCCACACACAGTTGCAAAAGAAATGCAAACATAGGGCATCTTGTGACTTTGATAGCCTTATGTTTACATGCATTTTACTAAATTGTATAGGTATTGATAAATGTTAGTACAAACCTGTTAGATTCTAAACTTCTCTTAATACAAATTACATGAAAAATATTAAAACAGTTGCAAACTAATTATAAAAAGCACATTTGGTAACTACCAACATTGAAATGACAAAGTGCATATAACTGAATACTGTTATATATATAACTTGTGTAACTGTTCAGTAAAGCGCATTCAGATACAAAACATATCCGCATTAACACTAAAGCAGGACTGGATATCAATTTGAAAATACCAATGTGGACGATTTGTCATAAAGGGATAACACCGCCCTCTATCATACGATAGTTTATGTAGCTCTACTAGTAATTGATTGTTTATGTAATTTAACAATGATACAACTAATTGCGTTCGTCTTATTTTATTTTCCTGTGGAAAGACCTTGATTTGTTATTTCGAAAAAAATACTCATGTTTTATTCAACTATACAATTAAAGGATAAACATATATCGTAGAGGTAAGTTTTACTATAGCGGTATATAACAACAGTTTCAGATAATTTAAATCATCCAAACAACATGTACAAACGAAATATGTATATCTACTGTAGTATAAAGACGTGTGCGCTATTCATTTATAAACATAAAGGGATACACCGATTTTGGCGAAAACATGTATTAACAGACAAAAGCATATTGGACGACCAATGGTTTTATATTACACGTCTATTGATTCTCAAGATAAGTTGTGAACAATCTGAAAAGAATATTCAAAAGCCGGATCGATTTGCTGATACTACATTAAACCACACCATTGTAATCGTTTTAAAAATAGGCATCGAGGACAAATGTAATTCATAGTTTAAGCTGTTAAATTATGAAAATTACAAAATAACTTCGTTAAATGATTTAGTTTCAAATGTCGCGCGTTATTTTAGAATTGCTGAGTCAGTGAATGGATGTATATTAAACTAAACACGATAAAGGTAAACTGTTTAGTTTGTATGTTTGATGAATATGTAATCTTATACTATCTTACCGATTTGTAATGGGTTGTGTTTGGCTGTTCTAAACAAATCTCTGACTGTCTTATGTTAAGTAATCTTTATTTTCTTTTGAATCGTATTATATTTATTTATATGCGATACATTTTAAGAACGTATACACACGTTTGATAAGGTCTACAAACAGACATAAATTCTTATAAAAGTGTGATCTTTCAATATTATCGGTAATTTTACTTTTTCACTGTGAATTATGTTAATCCGTTTTAAAACCAGTCAATGAAACAGGGCGCTGAAAAAGCTGGTCTGAGACTTTATACAACGACGTAATAATTATGACTCCCGGAAAACTTACAATTAAACAAATCGTTCACAATTTCTCGTCAACCATCGTACACAACAAATCACTACTTAAAAAAAGAAAATTATGGACATATTCCCATAAATTAAAAACATGAATATAATTAAGAATCTTTATTTTTTTAAACATCGATGTTTTTCACGTACGTTTGATAATGTCTTAAACTACAGCGTTTAATATCACAAAACGTATAATAGCTTTGATCATTTGGTTAGAATGGGTAAAGAATAGAGTTCCATGCCGCCACAATATTTAACTTGCTTACCGACAACAATGCGTACAAGTGTGAATATAGTGTTTATATTTGCTATAAAACCTTGAAGGTCATGTAATGAGTACCAAATCCAGGCGGCGTCTTTCTAGTATTACACATACATGATGACATACGTCAGGAATGTTTAACTTCGGACACGTTTTGAGGCATTTGAATTTGAACTACTTTTATGAATGCGTCTCCCTTAAACCTCTAGCTTATTTTGATTTTTAAATATTTCGAGTAATACTGAATTAGGCTGCGTTACGCCTCTGTTTAAAATCTACATTCATACGGAATCGATCTATTTTGTATGGTTTTGCAAGTTTTCTTTTAGATGATATTTAGTTTACTAGAATGTCATGGTCAATCAGTACTAGTCATGCTACGTGTCTCCATTTGCGTAACATGAGTTACAATAAGAAAGGAACACTTTAGTTACAATATATATTATAAGACGTCACGTTATCAATAATATTGGTTTTCTTGTTTGTTTGCTTAGTTCAGGTGCACTTTATATTCAATTCAAACGCCGATTCTCTTTTATAAACATAGAGTTTACTGCTTATTCTATATTCGAATCAATTCAATTTAGATAAGATCATTTTTTGTAGTTTTACTAATACATTTCTTTAATATCACCTCGTTGTACTGTTTGTGGGACGGAGATGACCCATTATGACGATTTCACTTGAAACTGACTCGCTCGTACGGTAAGAATTTTTGTTATGAAAATAAAGATCAACAAAAGTATCGATGATATGTTAACAATGGTGATTCCTGATTTGAAATAGTGCACGGAAAGCTAATTTCTACTGGCTCGTATTTACTAGTTACGAAAGCGAATACAATATCTTTAAGCGAACAAAAGTTATCATCTATCAAAGTAAAATGAGTATTTTCTGTTTGCGTTAACTGTATGCATTCATGTTAAAATATACACGTCGACGTTCTCCAGTTATGCCTCGGTCACACTGTCACGAATCAGAGCTACGAATGAGCTCCGATTCATTCGGCTACAGAATGACTACGAAATTGTCAATCTTCGTAGGCCGCTACGATTTCAGTATGAAGCACAACGATGTGAGTACAGATTTCAACGAATCTACCATCAACATGCTGGAAAACGAACAAGGAAAGGTACGGACTGCTACTGATCGACGCGATTTAGTACGGAGCGCCGCGAATCAGTAAAATCAAACCCCCTACGGTCTGGTACGATTACGTACGATGCTACGCGAATCAGTACGATCTCACTACGGAACCGCTACGGTCTAGTACGGGTAATACGGTCCGCTATTGTGAACTCAACACATGCAAGTACGGTTGCTTTATAAATTCAATGATGTATTTCAGTACCAATTAATTGTAGTGGACCGTACATTTCCGTACTGTTTCTAGCTGAAATGTAGTACATCGTACACGATCGTGCAAATTCCTGCCTATCCGTAGTACAACGTACTAGAACCGTGGCTTTCCGTAGTATATCCGTGGAATACTCGTAGCTTATACGTACCGTACCGTAATCGTACGTCTCCGTAGTTTTTCGTATCAATCCGTAGAAGTACTGGTAAATCTTTGGGCCTACGAAAAGGTATGGACGACTACGGTGTCGTTACGAACTAGTACGGATCAGTACGGTTTAGTACGGACTGCTACGGATACGGTCGATAAATTCGTAGAATTTTTTTGAACATGTTCAAAATTTGTCAAGAGTCGCTACGGACATCCAAAAACTACTACGACTGATCACGGATCAAGTACGGAGAGCCACGGTCCAGTTAGGATAGCTACGATCTTTGCCGAAAAGTATTCGAAGCTCGTTCGTAGCTCTGATTCGTGACAATGTGACCGAGGCATAAGGTTCTGTAATGCACCTATGCGCAACCTCTTGCAACGAGATAAATTAGAAATAAGAACATCCTCGGCACACATTTCTACTCATTTTAATGTCATCGATGCTTCACAACTCTAGTTCACATCATTTCTGATTAATTTAGGCTGGACAAAATGGAAATAGAACAAGATACGATCAAAAGGACAGTCGATTGTCTGCCGCAAATGGCAGCATTGCCTTGGAAAGCAGGAACAAAGAACAAGGTTTGTTGTTAGTGTTTTGCGCTTGATACACGCAACAGTTGATTATTTTACAAGGCAGCCGCTTATTTTTTCTTTTATAGTAGAAGTAAATAACCATGTTTTTAGTTACTGCAAAAAATCCTGGACGAAGCCGATTTGTTTTAACTATTAATTTACGAGGCCAAAAGGCATTAGGCACGTGCTTAATTGCGCGATGAGAAACAAAATACACTACATCAATTAATGTCTAGCTTATGAAGCCGAGTCAAACCATACGTGTATTTATCACAATTAAAATTGATTATAACAAACTTCCACGTTTGGTAAACGTTTTGTTAATTTTCGCTTTGAAAATGGTGTCCATGTCATTTAAATGAATACATAGTCATTTGAAATTGTTATGTTTTATGACACCAATGTACAGGAGACACTGTATAGACGTATTATACACGAACATAATATTACTTGATTTGAATGATTAGCATATATTCCAATACTTCATTAATGTATACCGATATGTTTCTTGAAGGTACGTGTTCCCAGTACGAAACTCAATCATGTTATAAGAAGAGCTTGTATTAATCTGGATCCATCAAGACGATCGAACAACATACGGGATCAATATATCTTCACACAATTGCAGGTAAAAGGCGATTGTTTGTTGTTCATTTATAATATTAATAATACATCTCAACTATAAAGCGTTTCAAGTGCACTTATTGGTAATAACGAATACTTGTCTCTTATTAGAAATCGAGTCGTTTTAATTATTTAAAGGAAGATGCTCTAAACAAAGAATGTATTGACGATCAATCAAATATTCACAATTTCGTACAGGCATTAACTGTTGGCCGCATGATTTATATTGACATCTGATCTACGGTCTGACGTACAGACACACATTTATGTTGTGAATTAAATCAGACACGTTTTGATAAGTTTACAGTTTGCGAATAAGACACTTAATAGAAAAAATATGGAATGTATTGTAAATGAGCCAAAACATGTTAATACTGTGTTTAAATGACGCAAAACATGTTGTAAGTGATATTTTAGTGCAAACATGTATACAAATTATTGGCATGTTTGAAGTTTGTCATTAAATACATTATCCTTATATACGTTACGTCATTAATTAAAGAGCTAACGTTAAATAACCAGCAAACACATTCAACCAAAAAAGTATTTTCAAATGGAAATGACCACCTTCACCATGATTCGAGCCGTAATCACCCGAATTACGAGTATTGTGCTTTATCTTCTCGCCATCCTGTCAGCTGAATATTTAAGTAAATGTAAAAATTACCATCATTCAGCCAACAATACACAGGGGACAAACTATCAATTATTATATCGTTTCATGTTTGTAACGTGTTCGAATTGTTTTGATAAATAATTCGTTATGATTTAAAGTCATTAACATACATGTATTTTACGTATTCGACTATGTCTGTAGATTTATTTGGCTTCATGTACACTGTTCTTGATATGTTTTGAATCTTTGACACAACGTTGAACAATTGCTGATTCTTTATTTCGTAAAAAAGGCCGATGTTATCGAATAATCGCTGTGTGCAGTGGAACCACGGCTTCGTTAGTAAAACATAATGTTCAACTCCCCTGATTATTTTCTTCAATACAAATATACAAAATATTAATTACAAATTACACACTTTGGGCGTGTATCTGTGTTTTAAATAATCACATCTGAATATTTTGGACGTATTTTAAAAACATATGAGATGATAGTACTAATCTAAACAAAATGCTGATTTAATTAGATTCCAGAGCACTTTCCAGCATTGTCTATCAGGATAGCAGACGTTCTGGATGAAATTGGAGCCGGAAAATGCACTGTAATGGAGCGAATAAGAACATACTTGGAGAGAGAGCGAACGATCACGATGACACTTCAACTAACAGGATTCAACCAAGAATGTTTTCATTTCGGGAGTCAATCAGAAGGGACAACCATCCCCGGTCTCAATTCTGATATTGATTTTCTAATAAGTGCAAGCATGGTAAACATCATGGCAGACTGGAAAGACTGGAAGGCGGGGATGCTGAACCTTCTGATGCTTCATGACGACATAACTCCACCTCAACAGTACTTGCTACAGGCCATAAACACATATACACCGGAAGTGGAGACCATTATTGACGATGACTATTGTGTAAGGAACGGCTCTGGACAAGTACTGTTCAGCTCAGAACGATGGAATCAGGAAACAGAACAAATATTTGCATTTTCTGGAGAGAAAGGAGAGATAACCAAACATGGACCTTCTGTGAGTCATATTCCCAACTGGGATATTGTACAAGCATTTCACGTCTGCAAACCTCTTCCTGAAATACAACACTGGATAGATAGATGTAGAAGTAAACACTGGCCGCCTGCCCAGCTACTTGAGGCTGCACGGGTAGCTCCGTGTTTTCTGGTACCTGCCGGTCATCCGGACAGTGATTACACGCGCGAAGAATGGCGACTGTCTCCAAACCTCATAGAACGAATGCTTATGTTTAGTTTTTATATGACACAACTAAAATGTTATATCGTTCTAAAATTATTTAAAACATGCTTATTTTCTACAATGGTTGGGGATTTTCTCACAAGCTTTCATTGTAAAACTGTAATGTTCTACACCATAGAGAGAACAAACCCTTCTCTATGGAAGAATCATAACCTCATGTTTCTACTTTTACTATGTTTACAAGTATTAAGAAAATGGCTGCGAGTTAGAAGATTCCCACATTATATCATAGAAGGAGTGAATTTGTTCGATGGGAAACTTCCTATTGTGCAACAGAGACGCCTTTTACACTACGTGGACTACTTGATAAAGAACGATTTACAAGATATATTTTATATAGATATAGATGAAATCGGATGTCGGTTACAAACCTGTGGGATACGGCGAATCAGACAAGCTGGAGAGGGAGAACAGGGACCTGTATGTTTACGTTACAGTATCAGTTTATTTCTGAAGTTTGAGTTCTTACTCACACTTCTATCGAACTTAAGAGAATTAACATATTATAAACACACTTCGAATACAACCATCCAGGAAGATTTAACAAATACATTACGTACTCTTTTGGCATACTCCAATAATCCCAACTTGAAATATGTTGCTTTAGAATTTATTAATAACCTGTATGCATTACACAATTCAATTCAAGCATCTAAGTGTTTGCGACTACGAAACCATGATTTCAGCGAAATCATAAGGCGTTTCCAATATTCTTTCAACACGGATGTCGCTTCAAGTCGCTTGAAGTTGGCATCTGTGCTTTACTGCTCTGGACATCTTCACGCGGCAGTACGAGTGTTGGAGGACGTGGACAAGAAGTATCATAGCAAGGTCAGGCTGTGTGTGGATGTAGAAAAACTAAAGGAGAAAGCGATCTCAAGGTGTTTGCTAACATGATGTCAGATGTCTGCAACAACGTTGTCAGTGAATCGCAATTCGCATATTGTGTCAATTTTGTAAGTCAAGAAGCGTACTGCGCTCCATACATATTGTGGTTTAAAATGAATCGCGGAATGACTGGAGAGGAAGTTGCGAAAAGATTTCATATCGAGAAACAATGGATGGACTGCGCTGAGGTGGTTGCCGGTCCTTTCCTCCATTATCTACAGTATCTGACGTATGGAGGACTCGGTGAACGTGACAAACAGCTACATGCATTTGGAATACTAAAGTCTTATACATTTGATCAAAGATATAAGATCAACAAATATCACACTGAGACATTGCTCAATTTGCTTGGTCACTGCTACGAAATGGAAGGGGACTATGAAAGGGCGTTAGATAACTACGAGTGGTCGTTGGGTATCAAGGATACGAACAATGCTGCAAACTGGCACGTGCGGCGTGTGCAGCGTCTGATAAGTAATTAAGAATAAAAATTAAAACTTTTAAATGTGAAAAATGAAATATATTTGTGAAAATGCCTTGGGAGCCATCAGTTAGTTCTCTTAGTTACAAATTTTTAATTGTATATTATATTACGCAGCACATTTACCAAGCACATACTGAGTGCATGATCATTATAAAATATTAACATCGTACACGTTTGTTGTTTGCTTGCATTATAAATATAATTGATATTAGTTGACTGACAGAGGAAGAGAACACAACCATACTATTTGAAATATTCTCTCTAATTAAAATGACAATACAAAAAGTTGAATAAAATCTTTTCCTATACCGGACGCAGGGACATCTTGGAGAAAAAGCTTATGTTCTTCCATTTCACCAGTTATACTTTTGACATAAAAGCTGTGTTACAAATCAAAATTATCGATGCAAACCATTACAAACGTTAAAATTATTATTTCCCCAAACTGTGAACGATTCCTTTAAAAAAGTCGGACTTAAGCGCTCGTGGTTAACTTTCTACGCTTCAGAACTTCAAATCATTGCCCGATTAACACAGATAAATCGAACACTATTTCTAAACTATCATCAGTGATTATAAATTGTTGAAACACATCAGTCGAGTAACCGACTTTGATGGAATTTCGAGTGTAAAATGAATGAATATTTTCTATTTAAATGAGTAAGGGTATCTTATTTCAATGATAGCAAAATGTGATAAATTGACAACGGGTGAATACTCCAAACATATTAAATTGGGGCGTTGGACTACTACGAGGAGTAAATCACAAGTTTTCTGTGTTAAACTATAATGTTCTAAACAGAAGAAAGAAGGCGCCTTCCGCTTTTGAATGAACATAAGATTACCTTTATGAAAGTCTTCGAACAAAATAAAACATATATATTACATGCTTCAAATCAAAACAAAATTGCTATATTATATGTGGCCCCTCTAACCAATGTATGTGTATGTAATTTGTGCTCATTCTGTTATGTTATGAAAAGACTGAGCTTAAATAAATGAACTTATATATTGTATTATCAATGTTCATTTAAAGAGACTGCTTTATACCATTTACATGCGTGAAAAGCGATATAAATGAGTTTACTTATTTTCAAGGAAGATAAAACCTTGCTGTTAGTAAATTTTGTAATGTTAGTGGATACTCAACAAATATTAAAGACTACTACTGGGAGTCTTTGCGATGGTTTCATACAAACAAGGCTTCTATCTGGGAGTCTTTGCGATGGTTTCATACAAACAAGGCTTCTAATTGGGAGTCTTTGCGATGGCTTCATACCGAAATGCTTTTAACTTGGAGATTGTGCGATGGTTTCATTCAAACAAGGCTTCTAACTGGGAGTCTTTGTGATGGTTTCATACAAACGAGGCTTCTAACTTGGAGTCTTTGCGATGGTTTCATACAAACAAGGCTTCTAACTTGGAGTCTGTGCTATGGTTTCATTCAAACAAGGCTCCTAACTGGGAGTCTGTGCGATCGTTTCATCCAAACAAGTCTTCTAACTGGGAGTCTTTGCGATGGTTTCCTAAAAACAAGGCTTCTATCTGGGAGTATTTGCGATGTTTTCATACAAACATGGCTTCTAACTGGGAATCTTTGCGATGTTTTCATACAAACAAGTCTTCCTACTGGGAGTCTTTGCGATGGTTTCATACAAACAAGTCTTCTTACTTGGAGTCTTTGCGATGGTTTCATACAAACAAGTCTTCTTACTGGGAGTCTTTGCGATGGTTTCATACAAACAAGGCATCTTACTGGGAGTCTTTGCGATGGTTTCATACAAACAAGTGTTCTTACTGGGAGTCTTTGCGATGGTTTCATACAAACAAGGATTCTAACTGTGAGTCTTTGCGATGGTTTCATACAAACAAGGCTTCTAACTGGGAGTCTTTGCGATGGTTTCATACAAACTAGGCTTCTGCTTAGGAGCCATTGCGATGGTTTAATACAAACACAGTTTTAATAGTTTTAAACATTATATTTACATTAATTTACTTGTTTTTTTTCATTTACAAAAACTATTTGATATGGCGACCATCTTGGTTTTGCAAGATATCCAGGATGTTTGAGGGTTGATAACATGCTCATTTCTGTATAGTTTAAAACAAATTGTATGTTTATAATTATTATAAATAAAATAGTGTAGCATTTAAACCTTTAATGTTTGTCGCGAACCAACCTGTAAAACCAATTAGCTGTTTTGTTAAAACATTGATTGTACAAAGTAAATAAAGCGTCGCAGTTATTGATCATTTTGGCTAAGTAATTAAATTAATGCGATTTTAGTGTTATGGTCAATATTGTCGTATTTTGGCATTTCCATTTTGGTTATAATTCAACAATATAGTAATATCCACTTATGACCGAACGTTGATCATCCCAAGAGGTGAACATTTGAAATGGACTGTTCGTAATGGACCCAGGTGGATCCAGATTCAATGATATAGTTTATACATTTCTAAAACATTCTGTTTATAAATTAACATAAGTATAAGTACTATACACAGAGTGGTCTAATTCTGAAAACAGCTAACACAATAATGTAGTATACGGGTCTTTTTGTTTGCCCAAATGTGATCAGTCCTTGTAGAGGAAAATCTTATCATTGACGCAATTCAGAAATGTCCGCGACTTGCTGTTTCAGATGAAATTTAGTTCTTATTCAAGTGCTCTATCAGTACTTAAAGCATTGTGTCACTGGTCATGTAAATACTTTTAAAAACGGGAGAACACTTAAGTCAGAAGTTAAAATAAATTATAAACATGTGTTTTTTAGGGGTTCAGTTGGGACTACGGGGTCACACCTCGAACAGTCATTGTAGAGGCCCATACTAGAATGTAAAAGTTCAAGAACGATCAGATTAAAAAAAAGTTCTCTTGTTAACAACATGCTGCTATCTTGTAATACACATATGAGCAAATCAATATAAATAAATTAATATCAACAGATGTTATGTTCTGTATTGTGCAGTAAAATCTATCGATCGACGAACGAGTCGTTTAAAGAACATATATACGACGGACACACTCACCCACGCGTGCGCGGACGGACGACTGACAACATATGATCTCAAAAACTCACCACTTGCTTTTTCACCGTTTTCTTTTTCAATGCGGCGAACGTAAATGATGCACCGGTAGGATTTAGGCGATATTTTAATGCCTATGTAGTTAATATGGCGAGATGAAAAATCGTTATAGCCAGTATATTCATGTATTGAGAGCATGTAATACCGTTAAATTGTTGTTTTAAAGATGATTGTATAATATAGACGGTCTCGTATGAGAATCTTTTTATGTGTTTTTAGTCATCATGTTTTGGAACAAAATACCGTTTTGCGTCAGGTATATATGCGATGAATTCAGATAAGTCTGAATCTGGCATTTGACCCCAGTGCCGATATGAGGCTTATGCTAATTACAGAAGTCCAGCCCATTTCTGCCGTATCTTATCGTTTATTATACATACTATCATATTTTGTTTCCTCTTTACACTGTATTACCAAACCAGATACCGTGCGTTTGATTTTGCAATAAATTACTTATATAATTTATTCCTTATGACTATTGACGCAATTATAATAGTAAAGAAACACATCAATTCCAGCTGGACCGCGATTGTAAAGTTATTGCTAGGAATAAAATGAATCGTGCGATTTCATGAATCGTGTTTCGGTTCCGATAGGTAAGCATGCGATGAAATGTATGTATATTCTTTTAAATAGGGTCCTCAGTAGAAGGTGTTATATAAAATAAAATGAAATTATATAATGTTGAATTTATATTGTGAGACGAACTTGATTTAAGTTGTTAGTGACGTGAAAATTTCGTTTTTCAACTTTGTTCCAGGATTTTGTGTTCAATCCAATACTTTATACAGTAGTATGATCGATCAAATGTACACTTGCCGTTATATGCAGCATTTTCATGTGTTTTGTAACTGTGTGGTTGTTTTCATTTATATATAATTATATATTAAACATAAACATTGACTTTTGCATTTGCAGTTAATGGCAGTGTGTGTATGATTTCCTATCATTAATGCAAATAGTGAAACACCAGACATAGTCGCTTAGAGAAATTCTTGTTACCATCCGTAAGTCTCTTATTTAAGCGTTTGGAATAATCGCCTTTAGAATACATCTTTATATATACAAAAACATATTAAACGTTTATCCAGCATTTTTTTGGGGGTGGAGGTGGAATGGGGAATGACCGAACAAGAAAATTGACAGACGGGAATAACTCCTGCTAAAACAATTTTTACTTTCTGCGTAAATCTTTTTTCACAGTCCGGACGTGAATGGATATTAACCATTTTCATCAAAATCTTTTTTATCAAACCACTTCATCATGTTTATTTTTTTTTAAATGGCGACGTAGAAGTATTATAAACCGAAAAACAGGTTATTGTCCTATTGTTTTGTAATTTATCATATATAAGCCTTTCCGTTCTTTTATTCTAAGCCTCACCTGATATATTACACAACGACAGTGCAGGAACCTGTTATTCTCTATATCCAAATTTGTTTCGAAGTTGCACTTCAACTAATCGAATCCATTTGCATTCACACTAAACCGATTGTGAACTGCACAGAGACGAATAAATTATTCGTTATTCAGCTAAATGTTATGTATTTGACACATCTCTCCGTAAAGTAGTTGTTACGATGTCAACAGAAGCCTTATCTGTCACCCAGTGTTGAATCTCGCATCGTGTAATTGTGTTCTGTTCTGTTCTTAATAAACTGTATAAAAACACAATACAACTTATGTGGAGAAAAGGAATGCAAAAACATCCATGCATAAAAGACCTTTCACTCGTACATTTTGATATCTTGAAGAAGTTGCAGACGATATCCCCATTATTGGCTCTGTGTGTCATCAGAAAACAAATGTGTTCTTCCACATGTTTTGTTACTGTTTTTTGTGATGGTTTTGCAGAGGAAATCACGAGACCACAGTCATAGCAGAGGCATTAACACCGCGCGAACAAGCACATATTATGAGTTGTTTTGAGACCCACAATTCTGTCGATATGCCCATTTACTTCAATTTATCTTTCGTGTAAATATATACACCTCAGTAATCAGCCGTTGTCAGGTTATTTATTGCTCTCGACGAGTATAAATGATTCTGATCTCAGCTCTTAGCAGAAACAAACACAAGAGTTATGACCAGTGAAATTAATGCAGCCTTAACTTATTTGCCGATCAAAGTGTTCCATTAATTGTGCGAAGGTTTCTCCTTGGACTACACTTTTATTGGCAAACATGGTCGAACTTTCCCCATTAATCAATACAATGGAAGGTCACAATTAATCACACATGATTGAACACGTTGCGATGCTAGTAATATTAATGCATTCCGGTGTAAAATATTAATAGTTGACGTTTTTTCGTAACTGTAATTGGTCAAAGTAAACAAGATAATTTCTACTTTTGAAGGAATACACATGACATGCCAAACACGTTTTGTTCACAAACTAGACAAAGTACGAATGCTGTATATATACCATTCATGTTTAACGTTGCACATTATGTTTAAAACAAAACAAGATTAAATTACAAGCATACAAATCGAATTTGGAATAGCATACAATCAAAATGCTATATTAAGTATCAGATCAATTTACGTGATATTTTCTAGCAATATTTGTCGTAAAGAAATTTATAAATAATGATAGATATTTTTTCTAATACATCAATTCATAATTGTGATATGTAGTTGTCTGGAAATTGCAACCCATCTATTATACTACATCGGTCTTAATCATAAACACTTTATGAAAATAAACAGAAACCTGAAATATGGTAATTACTTTTTATTGGAAATATGGCTCCCTAAAGTACTCGTTATAATATCTGCGACGTATATTAGGAATATCATTTAAATAAAAGCATTTCAGATTAAATAAAGCCCGGAAGGCGGAAACAAAACCCCAATTAATATTTTTCACATGGTGAAAGATACTTTTTTACAAATGAATATATTTGCATACATCTTTTTATCATTTCGTAACTTTAATGTGCTAATTTTATCAAACACGCGAACCATATATACAGCATTTGTAAGTTATAATTAGGTTTGGGTACAATCGATATTTATGTTCGCAAGCTGTTTTTTTTTTATATTTCACCCACACAAATAATTACGACATTCGTTGCGTATTCATGTAATAGGTTTATGCAGTAAGAGAATAATTATATGAGCCTCGCTCTTTGAGTAACGGGCTTTGTTCATGTCCGTACATTATTGTCCCTGATTAGCCGGTGCAGTTTCACAGGCTAAACTGTGACGACACTTTACGCACATGTTTTAAGCCAGTTGTTTTCACAGAGACCGACTTATATATACAATGTATATTAAGCAAATAGAAATTATTTTTATCATCCGCTTATCGTTTATTTAAGCGGCGTGAATAATTGCCTTAAGAATGCACCCTTAAACACACATCAACATAATTAACAATTAGCGAAGAGTTTTTTGGAAAATGACTTCACAAGAAAATGACAAACGGGAATAACTCCTTCGAAAGCAATTTTTACTATTCTGCGTAAATCTTTGTCTACATTCATAAGTTCGAACGCGAATGGGTATTTGCTATTTCCATCATAATCGTTTATCCTTATGTTGTATTGCAGTCGCACACCGCCTTTTCGAATAAAACATGTGTTCATACTAAACCGATTTCGAAACTGCACAGACGAATGAATTACATGTAAGACCGCTTAATGAAATTCTGTGTTTATACTTAACCGATTTTGAAACTGCGCAGAGACGAATGAATTATAAGTAATAAGGCGTTATGTTATGTATTTGACACACTTCTCCGTAAAGTAGTTGTTACGATGTCTACAGAAGCCTTATCTGTCGTTTAGTGTTAAACTCGCATCGTGTCATCGTGTTCTGTTCTTTTCTCAATAAACAGTATGAAAACACAAAACACATTATAGGAAGAAAATGAATGCAAAAACATCCACACATAAATTCCAGAGAGTTCTCTTATATAGCCGAATACCATTTAATCGAACATTTTGGTATCCCCATCATTGGTGCTTTGTATCATTTGCAAACAAATGTGTTCTTCAAAATGTTTGTTCGCTTTTTTGTGTGTGATGGTTTTGCGGATAGAACCACGACACAACAGTTGTCGCAGATTCATCAACATCGCGAACACGTTGAAGAAAACATCAGGAGTTGTAGGGTCCCACAATTCTGTCGATATGTCCCTTTTACTTCAATTTATCTTTCGTATGAATATATAAAGCTCGGCGATCAGCAGTTGTCAGGTTTATTAATTGCTCTCGACGAGTATAAATGATTCTGATATCATTTCTAAGCAGAAACTAACACATTAGTTATGACAAATAAATGTCGCATGCAACCTTGACTTATTTGCAGATCAAAGTGTTCCATTAATTGTGCACAAGTTTCTCTTTGGACGCCAATTTTATTGGCAAAAATGGTCGAACTTTCCCCATTAATGAATACAATGGAGGGTCGCAATTAATCACCCACGGTTGATCACGTTGCGATGCTAGTAATATTAATGCATTCCAGTGTTAAGTATTAATAGTTGACGTATTTCCGTAACTGCAATTGGCAAAAGTAAACAAGATAATTTCTACTGTTGAAGGAATACACAGCTCAAACACATTTTGTTCACAAACAAGACACAGTACGAATGCTGTATATATACCATTCATACTTAACGTTGCAATTATGTTTTTAACAAAACAAGGTTTAATAACAAATATACACATCGAATTTTTAATAGCATACAATCAAAATGCTATAATAAGTATCAGATCAATTTACGTGCTATTTTCTATCAATATTTGTCGTAAGGGAATTTATAAATAATGAACGATACATTGTCTGATACATCAATGCATAGTTGTGAGATATAGTTGTCTGGTAATCGTTACAGTTTGAACAGTTAAAAATATCAACGAAACAAATCATATATATTGTTTTCTTACGCTTTACATAACGACGTTACCTGTATATTACGTACCACGAATCTATATTTGTGATACGTGTGTAGGAGAGAAATGCGTTATTCGTATCCTACTTTACAATGTTAACCACAATCCGCAACGTACTCACTTTAAAAAGTTGTGAATTTCAAATACAAACACATTTTAAACAAGGGACAAAATTGTCACAAAACCATGTTTTCAATAAAAAAAAGTCTGATAAAGGGAGACAACTGCAACTCAAAATGTGCATTGCTACTGATTGTTCATCACAATTACCCCCCTTGTTTCAAAATCAATCTATTTTTAGTCGTGGCGACCTTGACCTTGGAGATATCTACTTAATAATTTCGCGCGACACACCGTACAATTATGGTGAACAAATGTGCCAAATGATTTTAAAATATGACAATGAATGATATAGTTATGGGCAGGACAAGCTCATTTATTGCCATTTTTGACCTTTGAAATCAAAGTGTGACCTTGACCTTGGAGTTATCGACGTAATTCTTTCGCGCAACACACCGTACAATGATGGTAAATAAATGTGCCAAATGATTTTGAAATCTGACAATGAATTACATAGTTATGGCCAGGACAAGCTCATTTATGGCCATTTTTGACCTTTGAACTCAAAGTGTAACCTTGACCTTGGAGATATCGACGTAATTCTTATGGATAGTAAGCCATTCACACGTTTTCTCATTACAACTTTATCCGCAATAAAAAATTGTTTAATGTTTTCTTTCAATTCAACCTACCATTATTTAAACCAAGAGTTACGATGTGGTAAAAAATATCCAAGGCATAGACGCGATAGGATATCTCTGAATGCCCATATTCTAAATATCAATACACCGTATTGACATACGGCTTTCATTTCTGTTATAAACCTTTTTCCTGGACTCTCTGGACAATGCCATTATTTAAACCAGGCATTAACTTATATTATTTCTATATTTTCGATTTTTTTTATACGTTATTACGACGGCATAATGTTTGAGCAAGTATTTAACAAATTGTTGTGCTGATGTTAACATCTGCAACCGTATATTCTTCACTATATAAGTTGTTTTGGGGTAACGAAGTGAGAAAAAAAAGATGGAACACATACCGTTTAAAATGCTGAAATTATTGTTAATCACAAACTAACAGCACATAATTATTTTGCATTGCGAAGCATTTACATTGAATCTTTTTATGGTATGGGATAAAAATAAGTAGCTTAGCCAAATAGTATGCACGCTAGCGAATGGAAGCCCAATTTAACATCCCAAGCGTTGACATTAGAGTTAAATAATTTCTTATCATCGGAATACTTGGGATATTTGCAGCAGTAATACCGAAAGTGTAATACTTGATAGTATAACGTCTATCAATTACACAAATAATATAATGCGAACATATTATATATATTACCGTCTGGGTGACACGATTGTACTAACTTTGTGTACATAATGTTCTAAATCGGTAACTTGTTTTTACGTTTTGGCGAACTATTTTGAGAAACATTGAAATCCTCTATTTTTTTGAAATGATTATTTTAATATTATTTTTTATAAAGAATGTCTACAACTATGATGTTTCTTCACCGAGGTATTTTAAAATGCCAAATCAAAACATACTGCTTTGAACCTCTGGAATGAACTACACCTTTTTAATGGCCATCATTTTCTGGACATTGATGCGACAGGAAGTCTGTGAATACCGTACTTAATATCAATAAAACGTCTGTTTGCTGTTCTGTACATACAACAGTCCTACTTAATCATTTTCCGTTTTAGACCAAATTTGTATACTCTCAGGACCACGTCCTTTCTCAATCCAGATATAAACTAATATTCTATTTTTCCTTTTTACAATTATATGATAAGTTATTGCTAGTACATGATGGTTAAGGCTGTTTTATGCCAACATACACAATCGTATACACTTCATTATTTAATTTGTTATGTGGTAAGGAAGTGATTGGCAAAGCTCGACAATGAAACACTTACCATTTATTATCCAATAAGTATTGTGAGTCACAAACTGAATAACAAAATACAAGCGAACATGTTATTGTTTGTTTTGCGAAAGAATTACATTAACTGATTTATTGACGGTCCGTGATGAAAATAAGTAACTAAACAGACAATTTATCACGACAGCGAATGGCCGTCGAATATAACACCAAAAGCGTTGCCATCAAAGTTAAATAATTTCTTGTCAGCTGAATACCAGGGCATACACTGCATTATACCCGTTTATTTATACCTGATTGTATGACGTCTATCAATTACAAATACAATGAAATGAACAAATCTATAATATTGATATTCAACACCGTCGGGGTGTCCTGAATGTACACATTCCGGATTATCTGCAACAAACAACAACTTATTATATCAACAGTGCGCAATCTGTTCTAAAGCAGGTACAAATATTTGACTATTGGGGGATTTCTTTGAGATACTTTGAACTCTAATATTTTCTCGAAATGTTGACAATTGTTTTTATAACTTATTTACACAATCAAAGGTACTTACCGGCAATCGGAAAAAAGTTGATCTTGAAGCGATATTTTTGTATCGACCCAAATATAATGTGAACATTGAATCGCGTTATATTTATATTACTACATTTATCGTAACTGTTTTTTACCTTGTTCATAAATGAACAACTATTGGTTATAATAACTATAATGTGCTTATTACCAAATACCCGAGTCATATTGTAGTATAATTTCATATAATGATACCTATTTAACGATTATAATTTTATATTGTAAAACACATTCTTAAGTAATCGTTATTTTATATTGTTTTCTTGCATGTTCAACTTTAGTTGAATCTGCATTTATATCAAAAAAAGAACTTATGATACATGAATGCAATAAAACTATATAATATATATTATGTATAATAAATTGAAAACATTCGAACATTGGCAAATTGTATTCCCATGCCAAATCCGCCCATGCAGATAATTTGGAATCAGACAGTTTTCTCGAAAGGCTTCTCTTTACGATCATTTCTCTGAAAGTACCATTTCTTAGAAAAGACTTTATAGATAATTTAATAATTTATTTTGTAACGTGTAATTAAAACGTACTGCTTTTCTCTTAGAAGAAGGTTGACATTAAAAAGAAATACATGACTGATACACTTAATTATAAATGATCACATATTTGTTCCATTTTGGAACACAGAGACGCTGTTTCGTAATTAGTCAATAGTTTTGCAAATGCAAAACAAAATAGAAGTATATCTTGTCGGCACCACTATAATATAAAAATCTATCATTGCAGATATATTTATTTTAATTGAATAATTAGTTTTATTTCAATCTGACTTATTTATAAAATGTATATTGAAGACTTGTTGGTAAGAACGAGTTACGGTAGATCTTAATTCACCTTCTTACTAATATCTTAACAATGTCATAGGATATCAAATGCATAAATTAATTAGCATTTTTGTTATAACGCTTTAAATAATATTTCACAAATTAAGATCTTGAAGTTCGGACGAAAGTAGATATATTGTAAGACGGTGCAATGAGACAACAGCGATGTATGATTAAATAAAAGTATATATTGTGCACACAACTTGGTGTATTGTTAGTATATAAAAACTTTAATATTCAATAAATATCGATAACACATTTGATTAAGGCCTTTACATTCTGGCAATTCGTTTAGGTTCATTTATGCCTCTGCATGTTAAAATGCGACATATAGTAAAAAATATCAAACTTTGGTAATTTGTTTTCCATATTTCATTACGAGGTATGAATGCTAATGGTATTTACTCAAATTAACAAATATCTGACAATCAAAGTACATGCTTTATTGAACAAGAGATGTTGGTTTTGTCATATACAAATCATTGATTTGAATTTCGTTTACAATATTTTACATTATCTGTCAAATAAACATTTATGAAACAGTCAAAATAAAAAAAAATAAACAAAACAAAAAACCGCAAAAAACACACAACCAGAACAAAACTACAGCATTCAAAAATAAAAGTCAACAGCAAACATCGAATCTTAATACAACAAAACAGTAAATCACACGCTTTTACCTGTTTATCTGTTCTTTAGTACCGTAAGCAATCAATAAAAAAGAAACATGAGCAGAAACATAATGGCAGTAGTTGAAAG
The DNA here is from genome assembly GCA_007657795.1 of Dreissena rostriformis. Lineage (NCBI taxonomy): Eukaryota > Metazoa > Mollusca > Bivalvia > Myida > Dreissenidae > Dreissena > Dreissena rostriformis. The sequence continues at coordinate 42,332 of VMBQ01003497.1, forward strand.
GTAAGATTAATTACTCGCTTCAATTTTGATTCAAACCATACCCTATCGATTATACCAAGGACAACCACACTTTTTTATTAATGGCTGATCACGTTGATAGTAATTTTAATATCAGTAGTGTACATCCGTATACATTAAACCACAACATAAATAGAGGTCTTGTATAGACGTGAACCTAAAACGTTTTAATATCATTGCAGTTATTAAGTTAAGTCTCGGTCAAATTACTCAATTACGTCATTACTCAAATCAGACATTAATACAGATTCATTTTTTCATTTCGAATATTCTATGTGATTGCTACGACATGATGTCCATAGCAGTTTGGTGCAAACATAAATTCTTAATAATTTAAATATGAAGGAAGTGGGTGATAAAGTTCGATAATGGAAATTTAGGTGTATAATGCTGTAATTATTGTTAATTACACACCGAATTACAAAAAAACATCGAACAATTGAGTGTTCATTGCGAAACATATACAGTTGATTGAATGTCCGTGATAAACTTAAGTAATTACGAACATAATTTTGCATGCTAGCAAATGACTGTTCCTTATAGCACCGTTCTCATCAAAGTTAAAAAAATTCTTGTGAGCTGAATACTTGGACATTTGCAGCATTAATACCCGAAGTGTAGTACCTGAAAGTATAACATCTATCAATAACACACACCAGACACACTGGTGTACTCATTTAAGATTCATTAAAAAACAATAATAATAACAAACTATTCATTCAACAGTGCACTTATATTTGTAATTTTTGGGAATTTTTTGTAGATACTTTGAAATCGGATACCTTCTTGTAATGTTATTTACGCGACAGGATGTCTCTAAATGCAAGCGTTCGTCATATAAATTTAACGTATGTTTACCGTAGTTAACATACACCATTTATGCTGAGTCTGTTATAAACACAATTCTTAGACTCTCGAGACCTCGTCGCTGTTCAAACCAGACATTAACTTTATTATATTTATTAATTTGTCATTTTTATGAAAACTTCTTGTAGGGACGTTATGATATCCCCAGTCCACAGAGAGATTCCAGAGACACGCAGTCATAATGTTTTTTTTGTCGACCACACAAATACTAAGTGTTAAGATTTTTTTATTTTTTTTTGTATAACGTATTTACAAGATGTGAAATACTTACCAGTAATACAAAAATAATTGATCTTTAAGAGAGAAATTGTTATTATATAT